>JBBYHL010478598.1:0-12889 GCA_038381835.1 Adansonia madagascariensis
AGCATAACTATTGCAAATTGAAAATCACTTTAAAATCCTAAATGATGTTTCATTAATTTTTTGATATTTTCCTCTCAAAGTATATTGAATTATCTTTAAAATGATGTCTTATTCACCCTCAGATCATTCAGGATGAGAGAGTTATGATTTTCCAAATCTAAACTGTCTAGAACCTCTAGAATCTGAACATGTATTCTGGTTAGGCTGTTCAGGTCCACTAAATCATTTTCCAAAATTTTCAAGTAGTTTTTGTAAAAAGTTTATGAAATCCCTTTTTGGAAAGGTATTATTTGCAATTTTCCAATACCAAATAAGTCTGGAATGATTTTTCAAACTTTGACACAACTTGCTCCTCGTATGCTCTACCAGCAGCTCAATCAATCTAAACTTGAAAATTTACTCCCCCAGAAAGTGACTTTTTGAGATATAGGGAATATTTTTAGATTGACCCTCATCGAGTTAGCTTTCTAGCGGTATCTTGTCTACCCTCTAAATCCTTCAAACTGATTTAGAATAAATTTAGGACGTAGGATAGCATGATGTTATCCCCTATTTTTTATTACGGTAAAAATTGAATTGTTCTCCTAAATCTTGTCTCGAGACATTCGAATGTTTTCGTATCACCTTGATCAGACTCGAGAACATGCTTTGACCTCCCATAGGCTCATATCAAGGCACAAACATATTTTTACATTTTTATCATCCTCATTCACAATAATTTCTTTTTTGCCAAAAATCGTCAAAATGCTCACTCATTTTCCAAATCACAAAGTTTGGTCAATTTAAGTCTTCCCACTCGACTTCTCTAAAGAGTGTCAAATGTGTCACTTTTGGGGACACTCCAACCTCGATCTTTTGAGGGGATACTCTAACCTCGCTCTTCAAAATTATTAAGATTTAAAAATCTTTCTTTGTCAAAAGGATTTCTCATCCACGAGGATACTCTAACCGCAACCTTTTGAGGGGATATTCCAACCCTGCTTCTCAAAATTGTCAAGATTTAAAAATCTTCCTTTGTCAAAAATTATTTCCATTCACGAGGATACTCCAACCTCATCTTTTTGAGGGGATACGCCAACCCTGTTTTTCAACTTCAATTAAAATTTTCTTCTTCCTGGACTTACATGAATATGTCAAACAAACTTCGCTTAATCAAAAAATCCAGATGCATATTAAAAATTGTCAATTCGATTATTCCTAGATAATTGATGCATATTGCGAGATAAATTCCAATAGTCCATTCCTTTTCTTTATCATTCCATTGAACGATCCATGATATGTTACTTCATTTATTGCCTTGCTAACATGATTTCTTTATGATGATTATTTGTATTCATGTTTTTAAAACATTTTCAATAAAATTAAAGGTAATGTTCCGCGTGGGTATCTTTCCAGTGCCCAAAGGGGAACATTCCATTTTCAAAATAAAATCCAGAGGTATTATATTGAAATTCTCTATATTCCCCATCTTTTCAGGGCGTATATGAGATTAAATCTTTTTCATTCAAACCTGGATTTGTATTTCTATAAGATTCATGTGTTAAAAAGGGTTATATCAAAATAGTGACAAGTTAAGATCGAAAGAACTGAAACTGAGATAAGACATAGCTAGTAAAGTACCAATTTCATATCGAAATAGCGATTCATACCTCATCACGCGTAACTAACTCCTAAACCTAAACGGGGAATCTTCGCATTACGTAGACCACAGGATCGATGTTTTAAGTTTGTAACTCAAAACATTGGTTCCAATCGGCATCCGATCATGCCTAGCCTGAAATGAGCAATGGCGACTCCAAGCATTGGCCATTTCGTGATGGTCATCCTAGACTAATAAGATGAGCGATTCATCTTATAGTCCCCTTTTCACTGTATCATAAGTTGAGAATCCGTAAATTTTCATTCTCATCACATCGTTAAAGAAAAGTCTCGATCAAGAAGACATTTTCAAGTCAGGAAAATTTTTTAAGTCGTGTGCACCCATAGATCCACGAAGATCCACCCCAAGGTACGTTGCGATAAATGTTCATCTTTCAATTGGGATAAACATGGATTCATATAATAATCTATTTTTTCCATGATTGGGCATCATTAATACATTTTCCTTATTGGATAAACAATATTGATCCTTTGGTTTCGTGGGAAAAACTTATCTTTCTACATTTTTCAGAATCAAAGTTCGTTTGTCAATTAAGATAAACACGGATTCACGTAGTAATCTGTTTTCATTTCATGATTGGGCACCACAAACACATTCTCCTCTTTGGGATAAATGATATTGATGCTTTGGTTTCATAAGAAAAACTTTTCTTTCTACCATTTTTAGAATTAAAGTTTGTCTTTCAATTGGGATAAATATGGATTCACATAATAATCGCCTTTCTTATAATAATTGGGCATAACAAATTCATTCTCCTCATTAGGATAAATGAATTGATGCTTTGGTTTTACAAGAAAAACTTCACTTCCCGCTATTTTTTAGAATCAATGTTGGTCTATCAATTGGGATAAATAATATTAACTTAATAATTTGCTTTGTTTTCATGTAAGGAGCCATAAACTCATTATCCTCATTGAGATAAATGACTTTAATGCTTTGGTTTCATAAGAAAAGCTTTTTTTTTCAACCATATTTTAGAAACAAAGTTCATCTTTCAATAAGGACAAACATGAATTCACATAACAATCTACTTCGTTTTAATGAGTGGGTACCATAAGCTCATTCTACTTATTGGGATAAATGAATTGATGCTTTGGTTTCATAAGAAAAAGTTCACTTCTCACCATTTTTTAGAATTAAAGTTCGTCTATCAATTGGGATAAACATGGATTCACATAATAATCTCTTTTCTTTTCATGATTAGGCACCTTAAACACATTCACCTTATTGGGATAAATAATATTGATGCTTTGGTTTCATAAGAAAAACTTCTTTTTCTACCATTTTTAAAACTAATGTTCGTCTATTGATTTGGACAAACACGGATTCAGAGAATAATTTCCTTTCTCTCTATGATTGGGCACCATAAACACATTCTCCTTATTAGGATAACTGATATTGATCATTTGATTTCATAAGAAAAACTTCTCTTTCTACCATTTTTAGAATTAAAGTTTGTCTTCCAATCGAGATAAACATGGACTCATATAACAATCACCATTTTTTTGGTGATTGGGCACTACAAATTCATTCTCCATATTGGGATAAATGAATTGATGCCTTGGTTTCATACAAAAAAGATCACTTCCAACCATTTTTTAGAATCAAAGTTTGTCTATCAATTGGGCTAAACACAGATTCACGTAATAATCTCTTTTGTTTTTGTGATAAGAAACCATAAACTCATTATCCTCTTTGGGATAAATGACATTGATGCTTTGGATTCATAAGAAAAGCTTTTCTTTCAACCATTTTTTAGAAACAAAGTTCGTCTTTCAACTAGGACAAATATAGATTCACAAAACAATCTTTCTTTTTTTCATGATTTGCTATCATAAGCTCATTTTACTCATTGGGATAAATGAATTGATGCTTTCGTTTCACAAGAAAAACTTCACTTCCCATAATTTTTTAGAATCACAGTTCATTTATCAATTAGGATAAATATGGATTCATGTAATAATCTCTTTTCTTTTCATGATTGGGCACCATAATCACACACATAATAATCTCCTTCCTTTTAATGATTGGGACCACCAATTCATTCTCCTTATCAAGCTAAATGAATTGATGCTTTGGTTTCAAAAGAAAAACTTCACATCCCATCATTTTTTAGAATCAAAGTTCATCTGCCAATTAGGATAAACATGGATTGACGCAATTATTTATTTTCTTTTCATGATTGGGCACCATAACCATATTTTTCTTATTAGGATAAATGATATTGATGCTTTGGTTTCACAATAAAAATTTCTTTTTCTACCATTTCTAGAATTAATGCTCGTCCGTCCATTTAGACAAACATGGATTCACATAATAGTCTCATTTCTTTTCACGATTAGGCACCATAAGCACATTCTCTTCATTAGGATAAATGATATTGATGCTTTGGTTTCATAAGAGAAACTTCACTTTCTACTATTTTAGAATTATAATTTATTTTTCAAATGGGATAACATGGATTTACATAATAATCTCCTTCCTTTTAGTAATTGGGCACCACCAATTCATTCTTCTCATTGGGATAAATGATATTGAAGCTTTGGTTTCACAATAAAAACTTCTTTTTCTACCATTTTTAGAATTAATGTTCATTCATTGAATTGGACAAGCACGGATTCACATAATAATATCCTTTCTTTTCATAATTGGGCACCATAAACACTTTCTTTTCATTGGGATAAATGATATTGATGCTTTGGTTTCATAAGAAAAACTTCTTTTTCTACCATTTTTAAAATTATAGTTTATCTTTCAATTAGGACAAACATAGATTCATATAATAATCTTCTTTCTTTTAATGATTGGGCACCACTAATTCATTCTCCTCTTTGGGATAAATGAATTGATGCTTTGGATTCATAAGAAAAACTTCATGTCCCACCATTTTTTAGAATTAAAGTTCATCTATCAATTAGGATAAACATGGATTCACGTAATAATCTTTTTTATTTTCATGATTGGACACAATAAACATATTTTACTCTCTGGGATAAATAATATTGATGCTTTGGCTTCACAATAAAAACTTCTCTTTCTGAAATTTTTAGAATTAATGTTAGTTTGTCCATTTGGACAAACACGGATTCACATAATAATCTCTTTTCTTTTCATGATTAGGCACCATAAACGGTTTCTCTTCATTAGGATAAATGATATCGATGCTCTAGTTTCATGAGAAAAACTTCTTTTTTTATGATTTTTAGAATTAATGTTCGTCCGTCGATTTGGACAAGCACGGATTCGCAGAATAATCTCCTTTCTCTCCATAATTAGGCACCATAAACACATTTTCCTCATTAGGATAACTGATATTAATGCTTTGGTTTCATAAGAGAAACTTCTTTTTCTACCATTTTTAGAATTAAAGTCATCTTTCAATTAGGATAAACACGGATTCACATAATAATCTTCTTTCTTTTAATGATTATGCACCATAAATTAATTCTCCTCATTAGGATAAATGAATTGATGCTTTGTTTTTTATAAGAAACACTTCACTTTGCACCATTTTTTACAATCAAGGCTCGTCTATCAATTGGGATAAACATGTACTCACATAAAAATCTTTTTTCTTTTTTTCATTGGGATAAATGACATTGATGCTTTGGTTTCATAAGAAAAGCTTCTCTTTCTATCATTTTTAGAATTAGTGTTCGTCCGTTGATTTGGACAAACATGAATTCACATAATAATCTCCTTTTTTTTCATGATTGGGCACCATAAACACATTCTCCTCATTGGGATAAAAGAAATTGATGCTTTGGTTTCAAAAGAAAAACTTTTCTTTCTACCATTTTTAGAATTAAAGTTTGTCTTTCAATTAGGATAAACATGGATTCACATAATAATATCATTTTTTTAATGATTACGTACAACAAATTCATTCTCCTTATTGGGATAAATGAATTGGTGCTTTGGTTTCATGAGAAAAACTTCACTTCCCATCATTTTTTAGAATCAAAGTTCTTCTGTCATTTATGATAAACACGGATTCACATAATAGTTTCCTTTCTTTTCAAGATTGGGCACCATAAACACATTCTCCTTATTGGGATAGGTGATATTGATGCTTTGGTTTCATAAGAAAAACTTCTCTTTCTACCATTTTTAGAATTAATATTTGTCCCTCAGTTTGGACAAACAGAGATTCACATAATAATCTCCTTTCTTTCATCATTGGGCACCATAAACACATTATCCTTGTTGGGATAAATGATATTGATTCTTCAGTTTCATAAGAAAAACTTCTCTTTCTACCACTTTTAGAATTAAAGTTCATCTTTCAGTTAGGATAAACATGGATTCACATAATAATCTTCTTTTTTTTAATGGTTGGGCACCACAAATTCATTCTCCTTATTGAGATAAATGAATTGATGCTTTGGCTTCATAAGAAAAACTTCATTTCCCGCCAATTTTTAGAATCAATGTTCAATTGTAAATTAGGATAAACATGGTTCACATAATAATGTCCTTTCTTTCCATGATTGGGCAACATAAACACATTCTTCTCATTGGGATAAATAATATTGATGCTTTGTTTTCATAAGAAAACTTTTCTTTTTACCATTTTTAGATTTAATGTTCGTCCGTCGATTTGGACAAACACAGATTCTCATAATAACCCTCTTTCTTTTCATGATTGGATACCATAAACACATTCTTCTCATTAGGATAAATGATATTGATGCTTTGTTTTCCTAAGAAAAACTTATCTTTCTACCATTTTTAGAATTAATGTTCGTCCACCAATTTTGAAAAACACGAATTCACATAATAATCTCTTTTTTTCATAATGAGGAACCATAAACATAGTCTCCTAATTGGGATAAACAACATTGATGCTTTGGTTTCACAAGAAAAGCTTCTCTTTCTATCATTTTTAGAATTAATGTTCGTCTATCGATTTGGACAAACACGAATTCACATAATAATCTTCTTTCATTTCATGATTGGGCACTATAAACACATTCTCTTAATTGGGATAAATGGTATTGATGCTTTGGTTTCATAAGAAAAACTTTACTTCCCACCATTTTTTAGAATCAAAATTCATCTATAATTATGATAAACACGTATTCACTTAATAATCTCCTTTCTTTTCAAGATTGGGCACCATAAACACATTCTCCTTATTGGGATAAATGAATTGATGTTTTGAATTCATAAGAAAAACCTCTAATTCTACCATTTTTAGAATTAATGTTAGTTCATCAGTTTGGACAAACAGGTATTCACATAATAATCTCTCTTCTTTTCTTGATTGGGCACTATAAACACATTCTCCTCATTGGGATAAATGATGTTAATGCTTCTGTTTCATAAGAAAAACTTTTTTTTCTATCATTTTTAGATTTCAAGTTCATTTTTCAGTTGGGATAAACATGGATTCACATAATAATGTCCTTTGTTTTCGTGATTGGGCGCCATAAATTTATTCTCCTCATTGGGATAAATTAATTGATGCTTTGGCTTCATAAGAATAACTTCACTTCTCTCCATTTTTTAGAATCAAAGTTCTTCTATAACTTAGGATAAACATGGTTCACATAATAATCTCATTTCTTTCCATGATTGGCCACCATAAACATATTCTTCTCATTAGAATAAATGATATTGATGCTTTGGTTTCATAAGAAAAACTTCTCTTTCTGCCATTTTTAGAACTAATGTTCATCCGTCGATTTGGACAAACATGGATTCACATAATAATCTCTTTTATTTTCATGATTAGGCACCATAAACACATTCTTCTTATTGGGATAAATGAATTGATGCTTTGGTTTTATAAGAACAACTTCTCTTTCTATTATTTTTTGAAATAAAGTTGGCTTTTAATTGGGATAAACATGGATTCACATAATAATCTCATTTCTTTTAATGATTGCGCACCATAATTCATTCTCCTTATTGGGTAAATGAATTAATGCTTTGGTTTCATAAGAAAAACTTCAGTTCCCACCATTTTTTAGAATCAAAGTTCATTTGCCAATTGTGATAAATAGGGTTTCATGCAATAATCTCTCTTTTTTTTATGATTGGGCACCATGAATGCATTCTCCTTATTGGGATAAATGATACTGATGCTTTGGTTTCATAAGAAAAACTTCACTTCCAACCATTTTTTGGTTTCATAAGAAAAACTTCACTTCCAACCATTTTTTAGAATCAAAGTTCTTATGTCAGTTGGGATAAACATGGATTCATGAATAATCTCTTTCTTTTTTTCATGATTGGGCACCACAAACACATGCTTCTTATTGGGATAAACGAATTGATGCTTCTATTTCGTAAGAAAAAATTTTTTAGAACAAAGTTTGTTTGTCAATTGGGATAAATATGGATTCACATAATAATCTCTTTTCTTTTCATGATTGGGCACCATAAATACATTCTCCTCATTGGGATAATTGATATTGATGCTTTGGTTTCCTAAGAAAAACTTTTTTTCCCACCATTTTTAGAATTAACATAATAATCTCCTTTGTTTTAATAATTAGGCACCATAAATTCATTTTCATTAGGATAAATGAATTGATGCTTTGGTTTCTAGGAAAAACTTCACGTCCTACCATTTTTTAGAATCAAAGTTCGTTAATCAATTAAGATAAACATGCATTCACGTAATAATCTCCTTTGTTTTCATGATTAGGAACCATAAACTCGTTCTCCTCATTGGGATAAATGATATTGATGCATTATTTCATAAGAAAAACTTCTCTTTCTATCTATTTTAGAATTATAGTTTATTTTTCAATTAGGATAAAAATGGACTCACATGATATCTCATTTTTTTTCATGATTGGGTACCATAAATTCATTCTCCTCATTAGGATAAATGAATTAATGCTTTGGTTTCATAAAAACATCACTTCCTACCATTTTTTAGAATCAAAGTTTGTCTATCAATTGGGATAAACATGGATTCACATAATAATCTCTTTTGTTTTCATGATTAGGAACTGTAAACTAATTATCCTCATTCGGATAAAATGACGATGATGCTCGGGTTTCATAAGAAAAGCTTTTCTTCTAATAACTTTTTGAAAACAAAGTTTGTCTATCAACAAGGATAAACATGGATTCATATAACACTCTTCTTTCTTCTCTTGATTGGGTACTATAAGTTCGTTCAACCCATTGGGATAAATGACCTGATGGTTTGGTTTCATAAGAAAAACTTCACTTCCCACTATTTTTTAGGATTAAATTCGTCTATCAATGGGGATAAAAATGGAATCACATAATAATCTCTTTTTTTTCATGATTATGAACCACAAGCTTAGTATCCTCATTGGGATAAATGACATGGATGCTTTGGATTCATATGAAAAGTTTTTCTTCCAACCATTTTTTAGAATAAAAGTTCACCTGTCAGTTGATATAAACATGGATTCACGTAATAATCTCCTTTGTTTTCATGATTAAAAACCATAAACTCGTTATCCTTATTGGGATAAAATAAATTAATGCTTTAGTTTTAAAAGAAAAACTTAACTTTTTACCATTTTTTAGAATCAAAGTTTGTCAATCAATTAGGATAAATACGAATTCACGTAATAATCTCTTTGGTTTTCATGATTAGGAACCATAAACTCATTATCCTTGTTGGGATAAATGACATTGGTGCTTTGGATTCATAAGAAAAGCTTTTTTTAACCATCTTTTAGAAACAAAGTTCATTTGTCAACTAGGACAAACATGGATTCACATAACACTCTTTTCTTTTTTTCATGATTGGGTACCATAAGCTGGTTTTACTCATTGGGATAAATATATTGATGCTTTGGTTTCATATTAAAAACATCACTTCCTACCATTTTTTAGAATTAAAGTTCGTCTGTCAATTGATATAAACGTGGATTCACGTAATAATCTCCTGTGTTTCCATAATTAGGAACCATAAACTCATTATCCTTATTAGGATAAATGACATTGATGCTTTGGTTTCATAAGAAAAACATCTATTTCTACCATTTTTAGAATTAACGTTCATGCATCGATTTGGACAAACATGGATTCACATAATAATCTCCTTTCTTTTCATAATTGGGCACCACAAACATGTTCTCCTCATTGGGATAAATGATATTGATGCTTCGATTTCATAAGAAAAACTTCTGTTTCTATCGATTTTAGAATTAATCTTTGAATAGGGATAAACACGGATTCACATAATAATATCCTTTCCTTTCATGATTGGGCACCAGTAACACAATATCCTTATTTGGATAAATGATATTGATTATTTGGTTTCATAGGAAAAACATCTATTTCTACCATTTTTAGAATTAATGTTCATATTTCAATTGGGATAAAAATGGATTCACATAATAATCTCCTTTGTTTCCATGATTAGGAACCATAAACTCATTATCCTTGCTGGGATAAATGACATTGATCTTTTGGTTTCAGAAGAAAACTTTTTCTTCGAACTGTTGTTTAGAAACAAAGTTTGTCTGTCAACTAGGACAAACATGGATTCACGCAACACTCTTCTTTTTTTTTCATGATTGGGTACCATAAGCTTGTTCTACTCATTGGGATAAATGAATTGATGCATTGGTTTCATACGAAAAATGTCACTTCCCACCATTTTTTAAAATTAAAGTTCATCTGTCAATTGATATAAACGTGGATTCATGCAATAATTTCCTTTGTTTCCATGATAAGTAATCGTAAACTTATTATCCCAATTAGGATAAATGACATTGATGCTTTGGTTTCATAAGAAAAGCTTTCCTTCAAACCATTTTTTAGAAACAAAGTTTGTCTATCAACTAGGAGAAACATGAATTCACATAACAATTTTCTGTCTTTTCATGATTGGGTACCATAAGCTTGTTCTACTCATTAGGATAAATGAATTGATGCTTTGCTTTCATAAGAAAAACTTCACTTCCTACCAATTTTTAGAATCAAAGTTCATCTGTTAAGTAGGATAAACATGGATTCATGTAATAATCTCCTTTGTTTTCATGATTAGGAACCATAAACTCATTGTCCTCATTGGCAAAAATGAATTGATGCTTTGGTTTCATAAGAAAAACTTCACTTGCCACTACTTTTTAGAATCAAGGTTCGCTTATCAATTAGGAAAACCACGGATTCATGCAATAATCTCCTTTGCTTTCATGATTAGGAACCATAATCTCATTATCCTCAGTGGGATAAATGACACTGAAGCTTTGGTTTCATAAGAAAAGCTTTTCTTCAAACCATTGTTTAGAATCAAAGTTCGTCTGTCAACTAGGATAAACACATATTCACATAACAATCTTTTTTTTTTCATGATTGGGTACCATAAGCTCATTCTACTCGTTGGGACAAATGAATCGATGCTTTGGTTTTATAAGGAAAACTTCATTTCCCACTATTTTTTTAGAATTAAAGTTCGTTTATTAATTGGGATAAACATGGATTCATGTAATAATCACCTTTGTTTTTATGATTAGAATCGTAAACTCATTATCTTTATTGGGATAAACAAATTGATGCTTTGGTTTCATAAGAAAAACTTCACTTCCCACCATTTTTTAGAATCAAAGTTTGTTTATCAATTAGGAAAAACATGGATTCACATAATAATCTCCTTTCTTTTCAAGATTAGGAACCATAAACTTATTATCGTCATTTGGATAAATGATATTGATGCTTTGTTTTCATAAGAAAAAATCTCTTTCTACCATTTTTAGAATTAATGTTCGTCCGTCAATTTGGACAAACATGGATTCACATAATAATCTCCTATGTTTTCATGATTGGGCACCATAAACACATTCTTCGCATTAGGATAATTGATATTGATGTTTTGGTTTCATAAGAAAAACATTTGTTTCTACATTTTTATAATTAATATTCATTCGTCGATTTCGACAAACACAGATTCACATAATAATCTCCTTTCTTTTCATGATTGGACACCATAAATACATTCTCTTCATTAGGATAACGGAGATTGGTGCTTTGTTTTCATAAGAAAAACTTTTCTTTCTACTATTTTCAAAACTAATGTTTGTCCGCTGATTTTGACAAACAGGAATTCACATAATAATCTCCTTTCCTTTCACAATAAGGAACCATAAACATAGTCTCCTAATTGGGATAAGTGACATTGATGCCTTGGTTTCATAAGAAAAGCGTATCTTTCTATCATTTTTAGAATTAATGTTCGTCCATTGATTTGGATAAACATAAATTCACATAATAATCTCCTTTCTTTTCATGATTGGGCACCATAAACACATTCTCCTTATTAGGATCAATGATATTCATGTTTTGTTATCATAAGAAAAAATATCTTTCTACCATTTTTAGAATTAATGTTCATCTGTCGATTTGGACAAACATGGATTCACATAATAATCTCTTATGTTTTCATGATTGGGCACCATAAACACATTCTCCACATTAGGATAATTGATATTGATGTTTTGGTTTCATAAAAAAAACATTGCTTTCTACCATTTTTAGAATTAATATTAGTCCATCGATTTCAACAAACACAGATTCACATAATAATTTCCTTTCTTTTCATGATCGGATACCATAAACACATTCTTCTTATTGGGATAAAGGATATTGATTCTTTGCTTTCATAAGAAAAACTTTTCTTTCTACCATTTTTAGAATTAATGTTTGTCCACCGATTTTAACAAACATGAATTCACATAATAATCTCCTTTATTTTCACGATGAGGAACCATAAACATAGTCTCCTAATTGGGATAAATGACATTGATGCCTTGGTTTCACAAGGAAAGCTTATCTTTCGATCATTTTTAGAATTAATGTTCGTCCGTTGATTTGGATAAACATGAATTCACATAATAATCTCCTTTCTTTTCATGATTGGGCAGCATAAACACATTCTCGTCATTGGGATAAATGATATTGATGCTTTGTTTTCATAAGAAAAAAATCTCTTTCTACCATTTTTAGAATTAGTGTTCATCCGTCGATTTGGACAAAACATAATAATCTCCTATCTTTTCATGATTGGGCACCATAAACACATTCTCTGCATTAGGATAACTGATTTTGATGTTTTGGTTTCATAAGAAAAACATCTCTTTCTACCGTTTTTAGAATTAATAATTGTTCATCGATTTCGGCAAACATAGATTCACATAATAATCTCTTTTTTTTTATGATTGGACACCATAAACACATTCTCCTCATTGGGATAAAGGATATTGATAGTTTGCTTTCATAAGAAAAACTTCT
>JBBYHL010478640.1:0-11476 GCA_038381835.1 Adansonia madagascariensis
TTTCCTTTCCTCTTCCCCCCCCCCCCCCCCCACTGTAACCTAGATCAGCCAGTTTTTCCCGTCACTACTGTCTATTTCTGAGCAGTGAACCAGTGGAGCAGCACAAAAACTACTTTCTACCTCACTTTGTAAAAGGGAGCGGTTCTCATCAAAACATCCGAATCTATAGAAACAATTATGTTTTACCCAGAATTACCAGCAACCTCTGCAGCTCTCTGTCTCATCATCTCCATCACAGCAGCCCTACGTCGCGAATCAGACTGCTGTTGAAGCCTCCTCAAATGTTCCTTGAGATCTCTGTATGGATTAAGGACTTTAACATTATTAACTTTAAAATTAAACCCATAAGCATCAACAGAAAAAGGAGCATAACATATGGGTTTTCAGGAGGGTAAGAGGTGCATGCATGTACCTGCAACGTGGTACATGGCATTCAGATTCTTTGCATGCCCGGGCATGAAGTTGTAGCAGATACCACATTTTCTTGCAAAGTAAACAGCCACCAGAAGCACGTGTTTTGCATTGTATTCCATGGCGGAAAAGCCCTTTCACTTTCCGACAATTTGGGTATTGGCAATGTGCAGAACGACATTGTGATGCATGCACCAAAAGGTCAAGCATTTTCCTCAGCTGCAAATTTTATGAAACAATACAGTTAGAATGCATAAAAAATCTACCATGTTCTTAATAAAAAAGAAGTACAATAAGTTTTTAAAAAAAAGCACCTGCAGAACCCTTAGTTGCCTAGCCTCTTTATTCTGCGCATCACGTTCCGCCATGGATGGATGATTTGTTAACTTATGAGGATGATCAATGCCCCCATCCTTTTGGTAACAGGCATTGCACACATCATAATCAGGGCAAACTTCACAGCGCCAACCTTGACCAGTTTCAATGTCCAGATGACATACGTTACAGGTCGTGACAAATGCAGGAGCAGTTGGATTATGAAGATGGTAGAGGACCATCATCGATGAATGTTTAGCCCGCCTTAAGGTATCATACTGATAATGATTCCCTTGACAAAGACTCAAAAATGCCTGCCTAGTATCAAAGAATTCACTCTCAAGAATTTCATCTTTATCCTTCGTATCATTAGGTACAGCAGTAATTTCAACCTGCACAATGACAATTTTCCACAAAAGCTCAATTAGAAAAGAAAAGACAAGTCAGCATACAGAAGAAGCAACGAACACAAACACTGGAAGTAAATTATTGCAGTACACCAACAAACTTACCGGATAGAGAACATGTTTTTCCCTTTGATTGATGGGATGTCTCTCTCTTTCTTCACGTTTTTGCTCTGCTTCATAGCACCTGTGAAAGCAGAAAGAAGCAAATATCAGATAAAGACATCTAGGACACTTTCTCCCAGCAGGAAGAAGCAGACAGAAATAGGAATAGAGGAAGATAAAGGATCAAAGATAAGAATTGATCAGAGGAAGGGGAGTTGTCTTGAAACATGAAAAATAATCTGTTTTTCTTAAATGCAGAAAGTATCAGCTTCCTTTTCTGTAAAAGCAAAAGTGTGATGGTAATAAATTGAAGTTTTAAATGAGGGGGGGAAAGTAACTCTGAAACATCCCTTGAGCAAATATATAGTAGTAGAATTACCATGTCAACTGACAGGTGAAATTTTTGTCCCGGCAATGGTAAGAATTCTATTTTGCCAAAAAGCTCTGTCCTTGCCAGAGTTTAGTTCAACAATAAATTCCAAGAAACTTAACACAAGAGAAGTCCAAGCATCAACATTACCCAACAACAGTTTCATAACTGAAATATTAACACCAAGGACTGCAAAACTTGCACGGTTTTATTACCGTAAAGGCTGAGCCAAGGTGATTAATCTTTATATCTAAAATTTACTAAGCAAAATTAATAGTAATATAATAAAAAAATGCCAATGGTTTGTATTACTGTAAAGGTTAAGGCCATGTAATTAAACTTTATATCGAGAAAGTAATGCCAACGGCTGACCAAAAATAATTAGTGATAACAACAAAAATAATGCCAAGGAGTTACATAACTAGCACACCTCTATGGTATTAATAATTATTTATCATTTGCATATGAAAGTGGGCCAGACTTACAACTGTGAGAGAATAAGAAACATACTCATTTGTAGAATGCAGAAAAAGATTGAATACTAGCATAGGTTCAAACTTGCGAAGTGAATAATAGAATATAACATAGATGCTTTAACTATGTGTATGAAAGAGAGTACACCCATCTCATATATAGATCTGATTGAAAGATTATAGGTTCTTGTTCTACAGAATCACATTACTATTTATAAGATCCAACTGATAAAATTATTACCCGCTAGACTGCCACATGTTATACTTCTTGTCCCATACACAGATACACATACATATACATATATATATATATATATATATATATATATAGAGAGAGAGAGAGAGAGAGAGAGAGAGAGCTCAAAGATACAAGATAATAATACACAGTTAATGGAGTAGCAATCTTACCGATCACAAATCTGAAAGTTCTTGCACTGGTTGCAGACCCAGCGCTTTCCAGATACCATTAAAATACAACAATGAGTGCAACAATGCTGCAAGTGAACCATGATAAAATCCTCCTTCATTGGGGAAATGGTTTCACCAAGCTGAGGTAAGGAAAAAAGAGGGGAAGTGTGAAAATGTCACAAATAATATAGCAAGATTGTAATTTCCATATCTACTGGCTTTCCACATAATAAAATCAAAAAGGAAAAAGGCCGAAGGACTTGGAAGAAAAGAAATTACTTTATGCATCAGTAGCAGATCCTTTGATGCGTTAGCAGAGAGATCAGACTGACCCGATGCTTTTAAAGCCCTTTTTGTTATGGTCTTTTTGGTTGTTCCCTTTTTATTCAGTTTTCTGCCATCTTCTTCTTGACGGAGCTGATTAATTAGATCTTCAGCAGCCCCAGGCCAGTAATCACCATCAAAATATGGCAGCCTAGCCGCTGTTACCTTGGCCTTACATTCACCAGTAGTTACAAAGAAATGATCATATAAATTAGTAAGTTCAACAACGATATTTTCCTTGGAAGCTTTCCTTAACATTGCCAAATACCTGAAACAGCATTCAGGTATATCAGGGAAATCAATAATAATGGATTAATAAAAATATAAGGAATTAAAAAAATAAATCTCGATAACTATTTGCCTCACCATTCGCGCAGTTTATCTGATTTAGGTGTTTTCTGAATTTCTGGATGACAATATAAGATATAATCTTCACCCTTTAGAGGAGGGCAAGCCCATATATAGCAACTTGTGAAACCACGCTTCTTGCAATATTCAAGGTACCCAATCTGAAAATTTAAGGTTTAGAATCCAATATGCTAGACAATGGTGCCAAATAAATAGGTCACTGATACTACATGTAAAATGAAAATCACGACAATGATTATCACTAAGCGGAGTTCAATAAGAGTTTGGACTTACAAGAATTTCATGGTAAACAAATGTACGTAGAGCCTCTCCAGTAACTGCTTTAACCTCAGGCCGGAAATACTTGACTGAATCTAGGTATGACAGATAAACACGTCGCTGATTTGGAAATGCACATTCTGATCCAAATTCTTGAACATACATGCCAAACAAGCATACTTCTACCCCTTCTATCTTTTGAAAGAGTAAAATTACCTAAAAGAGAAAAACATAACTTAAAAGCATTTCATGATGACAATTAAAATGCCATATTCAGCATACAAGCATGTATCACACTTAGCTGATCAGTAAAAAATTTAAGGGAAAAAAAACATAAAAGCATTATTATATTTAATTTATATCCTTCACACCTTCGATTTATATGGAAATTCAGGCGGATAATTAACTTCTTGAAAGATTTCAAGAAAACGCTGCTTCACTTCCAGCTTTTTGTCAACTGATGAAACAACTCTAATTACAAGTGCCTCAGCACCAGGAACCTGGAAATATCAATGAAAAAAGACGTAAGTGTATTTCCTCGAGCAGCGGAAAGGATTAACATGCAACTTTGAAAGACCGGAAAAGAGATTAACAGTAATAACAAGAAGAAATTCCAGATATAGAAGAAAGTTAAAAGGCCCAAGTCAAAGGAATCAGAAATCTTTAATTCTAGCCAACGCACAATAAGCCTTGTGGCTACGTGACCCATAACTGGCTAATGGGTGGCAAACGCAAAACAACATTCAAAGCCATCTGGATCCTTTCAAACATAAAAGTTGGTAAGATCTAATTAGCCCATTTTTCAGTGTCCTAATTGTACAACAAAAAAACTCCACGCTAAAATCTCAATCACCCACAAAAAAATATGTTTCAACTTATATCACCTCTACAACTTTTGATTCTTCAACATATAACTATGAACATGCAAAGTTATTTGAATATAGCTATATTTCTTTCTTTCTTTTCTTTTTGTGTGTATGATTATTAGCGATTCTGAAAGTCTTTCAGCAACCTCAAAGTAGCAAGAAGATCACCACAAGAGAATCAACTGTCATCATGAGAATGTTAATCACCTCATCACAACTTTTTCCTTGAATCCTAGCCCTCTCTTCTCTTTCTTGTTTCAGTCTCCTAAATAGCCGTTGCTCTATGTGGTCGCTAAGGATTGTTCTTGGCAAATCTTTGGCCCCAAGTACAGCACTCTGAGGTAAGGGCTTCCGCTCTCCTCTTTCAACCTCAGCAATATAGCAATTAGGGCATGTATATTCAGCTTGCCCACCATCATTCCTCCTACCATTAAATAAAGCACAAATCTGATGTTGCCAAGCTTCACACTTGTCACATTGAACCCACTGCACAATTTTATTGAAGACAAAGACAATGTAAGAATAACTGTTAGGGATGATCAGAAACAAACAATGCTATCTCTACCAGACTCTTCACCATGAAAACAAAAAGTCTGTATTGTACATACCCATTCTTCAGTCTCTTCATCATTCTTTTTCTTCTCAAGCCTTGCCTTAAGAATGGCAGTTCCATCGACAAAAATGCTATCTCCACGAGACTCATTATAGCATGGAATACAAAAGTAATGTCGTGTATCACCGGCTCCCACTGTGTAGTACATTGCATTTCGCTTAATGCGAGCACCACAAGGGCTGCAATAAATAGGTGGTGGTTCAAATGTAAGTTTCTCAACTGCACATAACTGACAGGAGTTCTCACTCATTGAGTGCTCCATTGCTTGATTTTTTTCAGCCTTTGCTTTACTCTGTAGAATAAAAAAATAAATATCATCAGTATACCTCATCCTATCTCCGCATCAATTTTCTGGTAAATCAAGTAGTAACCTGGCACATATATTCACCTCCTACAACTTCTCAATGATCTACATACAATAATAGAAACAGTATCTGAAACAAATCAGAGTCCTATAATAAGGCATACCTGGCCAACCCATCGTCTGAGACCAGTAATATGTTCCCTAACCTGCTCCGGGGTGAATAGTTCGGTGAGTGACACACCCTTTATTTTCGGTTTCCCAGATTTAACTCCAGCTGCACTTTCGGAAGACTGTATCCCATTTTCTTGTTTAACTAAGTCAGGCTCCTTCTCAATCTTAGCATTTTCTTGCTTGGGTAGACCACCAAATTCATCACATGTCACAGGCTCACCATCAGTCTTCTGTTTGCTTATGTCATCCACAGCATCCTTCATCTCAATAATAACAGGGCTACCTTTAGCAGAACTCATGGGGACTTCTTTCTTCACTTCCATAGGCTCAGATTTAACTGGCATATGCCTGTCACCATAATCTTCGCGCTGGATATCCTGAGTTATGTGAGGTTCAGCAACAACAGAACCTGATGCTACAGAACCTTCACTTTCAGCAATAACAGACTGAGAAGGCTGTTCTATCTTCATACGTTTTAGTGAAGGCTGTATGTCTACAGAAGTATCAATTGATGCAGTAATAGAAGTCATCCTAGCTGAAATATCTCCAGCATCATATGTCTTCGTAGATCCACTATCCAGAGATGGCAAAACAGAAGTAGAGTTTAGACAGGCACGTGCCTTCTGAGCCTGTACATAATTGTTAACAGGAACACAAACAGGGCATGCTGGATTTGCACAAGTCTTGTGATGACGAATCAATATCTTGGAGTGATGGCAACGAGGATATGAGCATTGATATGATTCACACATATCCATATGACTCAACAATTTTCGTACAGTAAAGCAATAGCTGTCACACTTACCCTCGGAGGCTTTGCACCTACGAGCATGGCGCAGGAACAAAAGCCACCTCACTTGATTTCTGAACTGCCGATCATGACTCCCATTTCCAGATTTAGAGTTGGCACTCTTCGAATTTGAAGGATCTGATGAGCGTCTAGGAACAACCATTGGGCTCATAGTAGATCCATCTCCAGATAAATTGTTACGCTGAGCTTCATCCTGCCCAGATATTCTTTGGCAGAAATCCTCTTGTACATGCTGCTCATGCGACCGGTTCCCTGGCATTTGTGCCCGATCTTGTGAGTGAGGGTGCCACTGCCTCTGCACAACTGATTCTTGCTGTGCTCCAGCTGAAAGTTTACAATCATTTTGAGACTCTGGAATCAATTGTTGTTGATGCAACATCTGTTGCATTTGTTGAGAATTTTGTGGAAGCAATGAATGCATATCCTGCTGACTAGAGAACCCCTCAGCATAGTCCTGCTGGAACTGATTCTGCACTTCAGGAAGCTGAAATTGTTCAGGACCTTGTTGATGTAGAAACTCGTCCTCGTGTTCCACTCCAGGCTCACGCTTCACTTGACAGCCTATACCAGATGACAGCTGAGACTGACTATAACCACTGTTGCTCAGCAAATTTTGATGTTGCTGATTTTGCTGCTTCATGAGAAGTTGCTGTTGCAGAAACTGCTGTTGTTGGAACTGAATAGGCTGCTGCTGAAATTGTTGCTGTTGATTAGCTTGACGAATATTGTCTCTCGAACAAACTGGAGGTTGGAGATTCATCTTTTCAAGCTCATCCACAGGCTGGGGCTTCATAAGGGGAGCCAATTGCACAGCATGCAAATTCAACTGGTTACTTATCAAAGTAGAATTTGTTCTGGAAATAGACTGCAAATTAACTGGATTCAAATTCTGAGAGTTTGCCATTGATCCAACAGATGCTACAGCACCATACAAGTTTCCAGACCCACAAGAATCAGCATTGTTCATTCCATAACCATCACCTGACACAAAGAATGCTTTCTTTGACACAACTTGTATATCCCAATAATAAATTACATGATCAGATTCATTATTACTAAATCAAAAGGAAATAGAGAGACAGACAGATGAAATCACGATGTTACCTTGTATCAGGGGTCGCTGATGCTGATCAAATTGTTGTTGCAAAGGTTTTGAAGAATTAGCAAAAGTTGTGGCAGTCTGATATCCTGCAGAAGTCCCCGGTTCATTAACAATTTGCATATTGTTGCCCGTCATCCCCAATGCACCATTTAGGGAACCATTGGGAAACCCAAAAGTTTTCTGCTGCAGGCCAGACCTGATCCCGGTACCCATTTGGCTGCCAAGGGTGTGCAAAATACGACTGTTTTGACCACCGACGTGTTGCTTTTGCGGCTGTGGCTGCGACACCATCATTGATTCAACAGTTGAAAGCCCAGCAACATTATTGGAAGACTGATTATTCATGTAAGACTGATTATTAATGCTGCTGTTATTGCTATTACTGTTAAATCCAGGAGTGGGAATCATTTGGCTTGTCATTCTTTGCACACCAATTGATGACATTCCACCAGAAGCAATGGGAAAATTGGCAGGTGACTGTTGACACCCATTATATATATTTCCTACAAAAGTACCATCCTGTTACCCTTGGCAGAAAATGATATTTAGATATGATTACAAAGACTGTAAACTCGAAATTTACCTTCAGATCTACCAAAGGAACCACTATTCATACCACCGGTAGGCAACAAGCTTCCAGTATTGACATTCATGGGAGCGATACCAGCATTGGCAGCACTCATAGATGTATCTATAGAAGATGTAACCATGATGGTAGGATTCCCACTGTGTGACACCCCAGGGGTTGGTATCATTGTACAAACTGGTGCTGATGCTGAATTAACAAGCTGTGGATGTCTTTGGCTTTGCACATTTCCTCTCTTTAGTAGAATTTGTAAACGGTGCTGTAGAGTACTCAAATCTATATACTCCTCCTAGATATCAAATTTCAAGGGTCAAAATCAGGGGAAAGAAAAAGAAAGTTGTAGCACATATAAATAACAATGATACGAAGAATGCAAATTAATGTGCTTCTACAGTCTGAAGGAAGTCAAGGAAATAACAAATAAAAGGTGAAGAAAGAAAACATATGAATGAAATGAGTAAAAATATAAGCCAAGAAACTGATTTGCTCCAAACATAGAAATTTGACAAAATAATTAACCTTTTTACAAGCCATCTTAAATAGACCTTCTTCCAACCGTCTTGCAAAATCCCGAAGGTTAATCATTGATGCCTCAGTAATAGGACGCTGGTACCGCAATTTCAAAACATCAATGCTGTCCAAAAAGAGATTAAAAATTGCATTAGTTATAAAAAATGAAACTACACATAAATATGATGGTAAAATTTTCTTACATAGAAATACCTAATCTTGATATATAGACTGTCTCACATAGAAGCTAAAATGCAAAAATGATTATGTAAATCAATGACAACAAAATTTTTCCATTGCTTAAGATTTAAATACCCATCTCCATATCAATGCAAAATTACAAGGATCATTACATGCATCTTCTCCCACCTAAGTGCAGTCTTAAGAAGAATGAACAAGCAAGGTTGTTTTTCCTTTAGCTTTTCCTTTTCTTTTGAAGAGAGAGAGAGAGAGAGAGAGAGAGAGAGAGAGAGAGAGAGAGAGAACTCTCCAACAACTTGAACTTGGACCAGAAGCCTTCCCCATGGCACTAGACAAAGGCTCCTTAAATTTGTTGAAACAACTATTCCATGATGCATGTATCCATGTATCTTTCAAGAAGAATCAACATTACCTACAGGCTTCTAAAATCCTACACAAACAGAAACACAACTATTCCCATGCAAATATCTAGGATCCTACTAGCTACACTTAATATAACATAAATCACCGAGTTTAAAAGAAATATAGACACCTAATCCTACAGTGATTTTGCGAGTGAAGTTATTTTTGTATGCAAGCTTCTATGCAGATTTTGTAGGAGTAAGAAAATTAATAGAAACATTATCTCAACTAAAGGCTGTAATTTACAGAGGTATACAACCAACAAAAACAAAACCAAAAAAGCCACCATCTATAACAGAAGACTGCTACTAATATGCTAATGAGCATCCAGCACGCATGCACAGTACAAACATGTACAATTGTACACGCACAAACACAGAAGAGAAAGAAAATCAATGAGCTGCAAATAAATAAAAAGCTTCTATTGGTGTTAAATAGCATTCTTACAGCATTACCTCAACCTCTACTGCAGCTTTTATTTCAAATTTTTCCTAACATAAATTAAATCAATTGGCAGATACAAGCATTCATAAAACATGGCAAACAATACTACCATTTTAGAAAATCTTACATCTGTTCTCGCATATATTCACGTGTTCTGATGAGATCAGGGACCATATTCAATGTATTTTGTGGAGTACCACCAGTGCCAACGATGCCACTAGCACTTATACCTCCAGCAACACCTACATTCTGCACCTGGGCAGGCTGAAGAGGGTTCCCATTTTGCTGGGGCATTCCCCCTTGATTAGATAACTGTCCCGATATCTGTCCTGACATATGTGCCTGCACATTCATTTCCATCCTTATTCCTTCTTCATTTTTGCCTTGTCTTAGTAATGACCACAACTAGAGAAAATTGTATAACTTACTCCACAGTCTCGCCTTACAATCGTACCATCCACCAGCACCACCCATGCTTCCTTCTTTTTCCCATCCTTTAGTTGTCACTTCAGAAACAACACTTTAAGGCATTTCTGTATTTTACGCACCCCGGTTATAGACATTGAGGAAAATCGAATAACTTCAAAAATCAGTCTTGCAATCTTAACTTCAAACTTTTCACATTGTTTAACAACATTGAAACTGAAAGTTGCCAAATTAGATGAAAATCAGGGAAATTTCGGTCAATGAAGCAAGAAAAACCCCAATTTGGGAATTCCAATATAAAGCACAGTCCTAATTAGTGAATTCAGCACTAAAAAACAACTAACCATAACATTAATTTCCTAAAACAATAACTGAGATAATGAAAACCCTAAAAACGAACCTGGTGAAAAATGCAAATTGAAAGCAGAAGCAATAGCTGCAGCGATCAGAGGTTAGAGTATTGCGATGGTAAGACAGAGAATCGAGACGACGACTACGACGACGACAAAAATGATGATCGGGAAAGGAAAAGGAGTCGGTGGAAAACCGCCTGAATTGCACGTGCGAAGGGTAATTGACAAAAGCGTAGTACGATGCGAATAGAAAAAGGAGTACGATGAGAAGATGAAGAAGAAGAAGAAGAAGAAGATCGCGAAGATAAATGGGGGAAAGAAAAGGGGATAGTGGAATTACTTTTCAGGGGTTGGTTTTTTTTTTTTTTTTTTCAGAAAAAAGGGGTTTCACTTTCAATTTGGGGATTTTACTTTTCCTTTTTCGCGCTTTGCGAAAATAAAAATTTTAACTGAGTTTATATTTATTCCATAATTTGGTAATTAGCAGTGTATTCTATTTGTATTTAATTTTTTTTATTATTATTCACAATCATTCTTTTAATATGAGTACGTATATAAGTATATTTTGATGGATCACATACAAATTCATAACATATATATATATATATGAATATAAATTTTAAATTTATAAATATTTAAAATTTAAAATTTTAAATAATAAATAAAAATATAAAATATTAATTAATTTAATAATTATTAAATATTTTATATATTTATTTTATATTTTTTGAGAGTTATCAAATCTATAATAATAATAAATTTTAGTAACTTTTTATGATTTAACATTATAAAAATTTTTTACAGTTATAATATTTCACTTTATAACGAGGATTGACGATGGAAATCGTATGCGGTAAACAAACAAAGTCGAGTTGCCTTCAATGAATTTACTTCAATGCCCTTGATGGAGTAACATTTTTTTCTTTTAAACGAAATGAAATAGTTAATCTTTCTTTATATTCATTTGTTTAGTAAAAAATTAATTTTTAAAAAATATTTTTTTAATTTTTTTTATGTTTATTTAATAAAAAATAAGATTTTTTTGAAAAATATCTTTCTCTTTTTAAAATAGTAAAATAATTTTTGAAAAAAATTCTTGTTAAGTAATAAGATTTTTATATTAAAATTTAACTTAATTCGAATAAAATATTATTATAAATACTATAATTTTTTATTTTTAATTAAAACTATTAATATAAAATTATTTTAATAATATAATTTATAATGTTTATATTTTGAATATTATTAAA
>JBBYHL010478651.1:0-12885 GCA_038381835.1 Adansonia madagascariensis
GGGTGTAACTTACCTATGTCTTTCTTGAGTACTCCTCAATATTTATGTCGGGAAACACATCCACCGATTGAACCCATTCAATCAAACTCATAATGGGCCTAGGATCGAGGTGCCTTGGCTATCCTTACTGGATAAAAAATGATTTGGATACCAATTTAGGCATAAACTTAAACCCATACAGTAAACCCTACAAGCCAAACCTTGTCAAACCATGCCAAAGTGCTTGGGAATGCCTAAAGAATAGGGTCATTCAAGGAAACACTTCTTACCTACACTCATAGACACCATGTTATGCAGGTGATAGTAGACATTGTCGCCTACATTTGTTATTTTATTTCATGATCATTTTTATGGTATATGCTGTTGTGTTCTATGGTTAATCCTTTTTAATAAGTGGGTGATAACAAATGAATGCTGTCACCAATAATGCCCTACGTCAACCTGAAAAAGTCATATTCAACCAAAATTATCCAAATGATAGCGTAACATGTACTAGTCATAGAAGGTGACGAACAAACATTACCACCTAATTGGTTAGTTTTGTCCTTACGAGCTATCGTGTCACCTTGCTAAAGGCAATTTTAACTTGGACACACCTTTATGCTGTTTGTTGATTATCAATTATCGTATTTGCCCCTAAACATAGTACCGTCTACTTTCGGGGCCATTTTGGTGATGTATTTTTGTTGCTATTTTTTATGTATACCTTTATTTTATGCTTATTACTTCGTGTGTTCACTAACTTGTTTCTTTTTTGTTTTTCTATTTGATGCATGCATCATTTCATCATAATCATCGTCATTATGGGATAATTGGCCATAGGTTACTATTTATCAAAGGGTATCTGTCATGGAGCAATAGTCTATTTTAGATTTGAGGTCTTTTGAAAAAGTCTGAGCATGGTCAGAGCATTGATAGCATGAAGATAAGGATGACTTGAGACCTAAGTATGTTTCAAAAATGCATGAAAAGGTCAAGATAGGGTATCGTCAGAATGATTGGCAAGATCTGAAGCACATATGGACCAATTAAGACAATACCAAAAGGGAATTATTCATTAAGACATATAGAGACATAGCCTTTTTGCTCTAGGTCCATTTGGATGTTGGTCTGTTGCAAACAGCATCTCAGTTTTGGAATCAGCATATCGATGCTTCACTTTCAATCATGAAGATTTGGTCCTCATAGTTTGCGAATATACCTCGTTACTCAACATTGAGAAGGCCAAGACTGATAGAATATATTGCAAGTTTTTACACCCTTTAAATTTCAAGAAAAGATTAGCTCAGATCTTTGGGGCAACGGAGTCCTAGATTGAAAGTCATATCAAGACGAGGGGGAACAACGGTGCATTTTATGGGTCAATTTGAAAGAAGCAATGGCGAGTACCATTGATATCAGAAAAATTCAGCATATCTATGCTCTGGTGATTTATGGTCTGGTTATATTCCCAAAAACATTAGGCTATGTTAAAGCTATGATATCATATCTCTTTTCCTAATTATGCTACAACTTCAATATCGCATCGGCCATCATTATCAAAACTATTTGAGCTCTTAATTTTTGCAAGAAAATAGGTACGGGTCACTTCATCGTATGTGCGCCACTTCTTCACATTTTACTTGTTAGTCACTTTTGTCTTGAAGAAAAGAGGATGTCATACAACTTCTTACCTATCTTCAACCCTATCTTCAAGGTCCTTGAGAAGGAATGGTCCCAAGACAAGTTTGAAAAATAATGGATCCAAAAATTTTGGAACCTTAAAGGGGAAAAGGTGACATGGAAAGCCTTTTGGTTTTCACCATAGGCAATCATATGCCAATGTGAAGATTACAATTATGTATTACTTATAGTATTATAGGGAAGCACTAGTTATGCACCCATCATAGTCCCACGATAATTTCAGTGTCGACTATTTATTCCCTTTGTTTAAGGCCATGAGTAGTGGGGTTTCAATTAAGGTGAACTTGATTACAAGTCAAAAGTTCAAGCAGTTTTCCATGCTTGAAGACTAACCTATTTCGTGGAGAGGTACTGGAGAGGAAGTAGTATGACCTCGAGATATGATGAGTGGAGGATCCATCATGTCAATAACTCTTTAACTTTATTTGTAGTTGAAACCTCACAAGTATTAATTGATGATTTCCCTCTGAGATCAAATTGCTCAAATGTGAGTTTGAATAGAAAAAGGTGACCTTTGCCAAAGAAATTACTCGCTTAAAAGAAGAAAAGAGTCAATTAGAAATGGAACTATACCTCCAGGATGGTGAGGTGAACAAGGCTATTAAAAAGAAAAACTACTTCAAAGAGGATCTAGAGAGTTTAAGGAAAGATTATGTGGCCTTTAGCAATGCAAGCAAATCTCAACGCCTTGGTAAGTTTCAATTGAGTGGAAGGTAGAATTACTACACTTGAGAAAGAACTACATCGATGGAGAGAAATGGCTAGGGTTAATAAGGAGAAGCTTACTAGAACCTACACCCTCACATCTACTTACCAAAAAAAGAATGGATGGCTAGAAGCTTGAGTCAAGGATTTGAGAGCAAACCAGAAGGAGAATAAGACTCTGACAATCAAAATTCAAGATTTAGAGTATTCTCTTCAAGCTCAACAAGGTCAAGTCGATGAACTAGTAAGAGCCTTTGAGCAATGCGAGCAAGAATGGCTCCATATGGTCGATAATGCATGCCAAAATTATCCAGACCATCATCGCTATCTTACTAAGCAGATTCAAGTAGCTCAACTGAAGGCTAAGAACATGATAGATGTAGATTGATCCTTGACACATGACATCTTGCCCATCAGAGTCTGTGAACAAGAATTATTGTATTTCCTGGAACATGTGATTAAGCAATGTAATCGTATCAGGCATTTTTGAACGTAGTCGAGTGTAATAGGGATATTTTGTTGCTTTAATGAAAGATGCTATTAATGAAGCTACTCCCTAAGTCTGATTGTCCCATGTGCATTTGCATGACTAATCTAATTCTTTTAGTACTTTATGCATTTATGTTAATTAATTGCATACTCATTTTTATATCATCAAACATGCTCACGACACATAATAAAAGTCTAATTTAGTAATAATCTAAAGTGAAGGTGCTTTAAAACATAAAATCTATAGTTCGTTATCAATATAATACTTGCAATCTTCAGAAAGCGATGGAGAATGATCACTAAGCCTATAATTGAGTGACTCAAACTTATGTATAGGGAGTCCCAAGAGCATTCACTCTGTAAGAATGAGAACTTCGAGCTTGGATTGTAGAATTGACTACGCTATTGTTTGAGGTTTTGAAGAAAATAGGGTAAACGAGTACCATTAACATAAGAAAAGAACCAGCCAATCCCAAAAGCAACTTGAATGGTAATATTGAAGCCATCAATAGAAAGAAGCATTGCATATATACCATCATTTAGTAGTAAAATCTTATCTACTCAACCATTCATTTATATTAACCCTGCAGTGACATCCCATCTGGTCTAAGGATTTCAAGTGAATGCTTTTCACCGACAAGGCTAATAGTCCCAGATCTCGAAGATTAAATGGAACAAGAAAAAACAATGAGGTCCTCGAAAAATGATAAAGGCTTAGATAGGTATCAGTCACTAGAAAAATGTCATTGAGCTATCGAAGACAGTGACAAATTTAAGGTTGTAGACAAAAAAAATCTTTAGGATTGGTTTCTAGTCTTGTCATCCTACCAAAATTCAAAGTGTCAAATTTTAAAAAGTACAATGGGACTACAGACCCCATGGCACACTTTTGAATGTACTACTATAAGATGGCAGGGTATGAAGAGAATGAAAAGCTACTGATCTATTGCTTTCAAGATAGTCTAACTAGGGTAGCTACTCGATGGTATATAGGGCTTGATCTCACCAGAATCTAGATATGGATAGATTTGGCTCGTGCTTTCTTTGATTAATATAAGCATGTATCTGAATAGGGCCCAAATCGTCTCTCCCTTATAAATATGGAAAAGAAAGCCTTTGAGAGCTTAAAGTAGTATGCTTAGAGCTTTAGATAGGTATCAGTCACTAGGAAAATGCCATTGAGCTGTCGAAGATAGTGACAAATTTAGGGTTGTAGACAAAAAAATCTTTAGGATTGGTTTATTGTCTTGTTATCCTACCAAAATTCAAAGCGTCAAATTTTGAAAAGTATAATAGGACTATAGACCCCACGGCACACTTTCGAATGTACTACTATAAGATAGCAAGGTATAAAGAGAATAAAAAGCTACTAATCCATTGCATTCAAGATAGTCTAATTGGTGTAGCTACTCGAGGGTATATAAGGCTTGACCTCACAAAATCTAGATATGGACAGATTTGGCTTATGCCTCTTTGATTAATATAAGCATGTATATGACTAGGCCCTAAATCGTCTCTCCCTTATAAACATGGAAAAGAAAGCCTCTGAGAGCTTCAAGTGGTATGCTCAAAGGTGGAGAGAATTAACAGCTCAAATTCACTCTTTTTTGATCGAGAAAAAGATGATAGTCACATTTATCAGCATTTTGCGGGCTCCTTACTATGAAAAGTTAGTGGGAAATGCCATGAAGAATTTTACCGATATAGTTATATTGTGTGAAATGGTCAATAATGCTATAGAAAAGGCAAGATATCCATTAGAAAATCATTTAGATCGGTAAAGAAGATAACAAATAAGGGTAAGGAGAAAGAAATGACTGCTGTTAGTGAAACTCATGCCAGGTTTAATTGAAATCTGCATTCAACACAGGTTGTGTACTTCCGAACATGTTAAATCCAGGTTTTAACCCTTATCACCAACACCACAGCTAGTTCATTCTGCTAGGTATGCTCCAACAATAAGCTTTGCATTGAATACTGCTTAAAAATTAGCCCAGAGTGCATAACCCAACAATATGAATAATGCAAGAGCTCGAAACAATCAACAAGCACCCCGAGAAAATAGAGTACTTTGAGCCACTCCCTTATTCCTGCAAAGAGATTTACTCTTGATTATTGGTAGGTCAACTAATGGCCCTAGTATTCAGAAACCTAAGATCAATATCATATCCCAGGTGGTATGATGAGAATGCCTATTGTAAGTACCACATTGGAGCATAAGGTTACTTTATTGAGAATTGTACCTCATTTAAGAGAAAGGCATAGGGTCTGGTAAAAAAAGGTATGATCAAGGTCGAATAGGGGCCTAGACCAAATGTCAAAGCTAGTCATTTCCTAACCATGTAGAATCAAGAGTGAATGAGATAATCAATGGTAAAGGTTGTTGGGTCAAAAGGAGCACTAAAAAGTCAAAAACCAATAAGCGAGGTATGGTAAGCCTTTGTGAAAGCTGGAATATTGGTAGACATCAAAAACCAAAGTACAAAAGCCACTAAACCATCCTGCTATCACTACAATCCAGAGCATGTTCTTCAGCACTGCCCATCGTTCTTACAAATGGTCTAAGGGATGATGTGGACTAATCTAAGATTGAGTTCTATAATGAGTGGGATGAACACATCAGTCTATCTATTAATGCCATAGATAAAGAGAGAACTACTAATGACTATATCTTAAATTATCTTTCTCTCATAAGCATGAAATAGAGAGCTAATGAAAGCTTTAGGCAATATGCTTTGCGATAGATAGAATAAGCCACCCAAATTTATTCTTTACTTATAAAAAAAGAGATGATAGTTAGATTCATTGGCACATTACAAACCCCTTATTATAAGGAGGTAGTGAAAAGAACCTCGAAGAGCATCACAGATGCAGTCATATTCTGTGGAACAATTGATGAAGCCATAAAAGTGATTTAAGCAAGAGAGATACCTTAAAGGCTAAAGGGAAAGAAAAAGTGGAAGCCAAGCAACAACCAAAATCTATTACTAAAGCTAGTCTATTTAAAACTCGTGGTGAGTTAGATGTGAGTAGAATGACTATTGAAAAAGACTGCGAGGCCATAGAAAACTTAGTTAAGGTTAGAATGCCAGTGAATTTATTTGGCAAATCTTGGTGCAATCCAAATTGGTTGATGTGGTCAAAAAGATGAAAGATAAAGTCGATGACTTTTGCAATTTCCATGCTGTCTATGGCCATGCTTTTCAAACATACAAAGAGTTTCGTGCTATGATTCAAAAGATGGTGAAAGAAGATAGCATTGATTTTATAATAAAAGGCGAGCCTCACATATGAAGTTTGTAGATGCGCTACCATCTGTCAACATCATAAAAAAAAGGAATAATCTTTTTTACGGTGTTGGAAGGCAATTACTATTGTTTGATAATTGGCCAACAGCTAAATCTACCCTTGTTCAGCCCACACCAAAGATGATCCTTTAACTTTCATCCCCTTTCCCTTATAAGGACAATAGGATGGTTCCCTAGAATTATGAAAGCAAAATATTAATCACCAAGGAATTAAGTCAGCAAGCAACAAACATTAACTTTTTAGAGGTAAACCATTTAACTCAAAGTGGTAGATGGTATGCCATAGCAGCATCAAAAGGTGAAACTTAACAAAAAAAATGTTGTTCTTATTCCTCAAGCATCAAAGCCTACAACCAAAGACTCAGATTCGATTGCCATCAAGGAGCTAGTGAGTGAGAAAGAATCAATAGAGTTTTTTAAGTTCATCAAGCACAGCGAATACAACATCATTGATCAGTTAAATAAACAACTTGCCAACATATCCGTGCTATTACTACTATTAAATTTTGAAGCTCACAGAAATGCTCTCCTCAAGGGCCTAAATAAGGCATATGTCCCTTCAGACATCCTGATAGGCTAGTTGGTTCGCCTAGTAAGTAACATCATTGCTGACAACTATATATCTTTCAGCGATGATGAAATCCTTCATGAAGGAAGAGAAAACTATGAAGTTTTTCACATCATCACATATTGCAAAAGTATTGATAACGGGTCAACTCTAAATGTAATGCTCATATCATTCCTAAGCAAGCTCCTTATTAACACGTCTCATAACTAAAATAGTCACATGGTGGTGCGAGCATTCGATAGAACTTACAGAAACATTGCAGAAAACATCACCATTCCACTCCAAATTAGCCTATGCACTTCTGCAGTAGACTTTCATGCAATGGATATTGCTCTATCCTATAACTATCTATTAGAAAGGAATTTGATTTACTTTGTGGGGGTAGTGCCATTATTGTTACATTAGAAGTTGATTTTTTTCATCAAAAACAAAGTCATCAATATTAGAGGAAAATAAGATATCATCACTACTACCTCAATCGATGCCCTGTATATCAAACCAGATGATAATGTACCAAAATTTTTGTTTCAATCCTTTAAGTTTGTTAATGCCATTTATGTCAAGGAGGGGTTGCCAATGCTTGAGCTTCACCTATTGAAGAGTACTCATATAAGTCTAAATTTAATTATTGGAAAAAGTTCCTGGGCTGGAAAGGGAATCGAAAAACACCTCTAAGGGATTGCTAGAGTCTTGAAAGTTGTCAACCAGATCAAAAAAAGAGGGTTAGGATTCAAGTCTAGTGCATAGCAAAAAAAAACAAGTTTAATAAAACCTGAGAAAAGGATGGCCCGTCTATTGGAATAAGACATGGGATATGAACCAATGATGTTTCCACCACTTCAAGAAAGTTTTCATCTAGTAGGACATATAAATACCGGCTCTGTCAATGTTATGCTCATATTGAATAAGGCATTTGAGGTTCCCTCTATCAATGTAATTGATAAGCTAGAGATGTCAGTGATAAACTGATAGATATCAGTATTGGACTAAAACTGAGATTCCTGTACGATTCAAGCATATTTCAAAGTAATGGTATGAAATAAACCTACATGCTTATGCCCAAAAGCATTGTAGACTCTTTTGTATGGGCATATTTTTATTAAGTATTATCAATGAAAATGATTAAGCATTATGCATTTCATTCCTTGTGTTCATAGTTTTTGCTAACTCTTAAACCTTTCGCTGCATATGTTTCCACCTATATTGTTCTTTTTCCATATTTTTGGGTACCCTGATGAAAGTGACATGAATATTCATATTGAGACTTTGGATATTGATTTTGAGTAACCAATATGCACTAGTGAGGTTAAGTCCATAGGGGATTTTGAAGAGAACTATATATCTCTAGACCTACTGAGACCCATTAAATAGGAAGAAAAACATATATTGCCTCTTGAAGAACCCACTGAAACCATAAACCTTGGAATAGAAGAAGACCATTAAGAAGTTAAAATTAGAGCCTCGATAAAACCACCAACTTGAGCTAAACTAATAACTATTCTCCAAGAATATCGACATGTGTTTGCCTAGTCCTACTAGGACATGCCCGGATCAGACACTAACATTTTGGTCCATAAACTTCCCCTCAAACCCGAGTGTAAGCCCATACAATAAAAGCTCAGAAGGATAAAACCTGAAATGCTTTTGAAGATTAAATAAAAAGTGAAGAAACAATTTAAGTAAGATTTCTCGAAGTAGCAAAATTCCTGAATGGGTAGCCAATATAGTCATAGTTGCTAAGAAGGATGGTAAAGTACAGATGTGTGTAGATTATAGGGATCTAAACTAAGCTAGCTTAGAAGAGAATTTCCTTTTCCCTATATCAATACCCTAGACAACATAACAAAAAATGTATTATTTTCCTTTATAGACTGATTTTCATGTTATAACCAAATCAAAATGGTAGCTGAAAACATGGAAAAGACCATTTTCATAACCATGTGGGGCATTTTCTACTACAAAGTGATGCCTTTCAAGCTTAAGAATGCTTGCTTAGCTTACCAAGGGGCAATGGTTACAATGTTCCATGACCTCATGCACAAAGAAATAGAGGTCTATATAGATGATATGGTTGCCAAGTTGCTAAAAAAGAGTGAACACGTGGCCAACGTGCAAAAACTTTTCAAACGACTTTGTAAATACACATTCAGTGTCAAATCTAGCAAATTATTAGGCTTCATTGTAAGCAAAAAAGGAATAAAAGTTGATTCCAACAAGGTCAAGGTATTCAAAATCTGTTGTCTCTCAAACTCAAAAAGAAGTAAGGAGTTTTTAAGGAAGGTTGAACTATATAGCTCGATTTATATCTTAAGTGATCAATAAATATGATCTAATCATTTGGATGCTTTGAAAAGAAAATCTTGGAGAATGGAATGAAGAATGCTAAGAAGCCTTTGATAAAGTCAAACATTACCTTTTTAACCCTCCAGTACTTGTACCACCAATGCTAGTGCATGAAATTGGTTACGGCATCAAATCGGGGCAACTTTTATCTCACCTGATGGAAACCACTACCTTTTACTACAAGATTAACTACACTAACAAATAGTTGATTATGAGGCCTATGTCATAGGACTCCAAGTAGCCATTGAAAGGGGTATCTGAACACTGCAAGTATTTGGAGATTTAGCTTTTGTCATTTATCAATTAAAATAAGAATGGCAAACACGTGATGCTAAACTGATTCATTATGGCAGTCTGATCTCAAAACTAAAAAAAGAGTTTGATGATATTAGCTTTCAATATTTACCTCCAGAAGAGAACCAAATTGTTGACATTTTAGCCACCTTGTTGTCCATGTTCAAAGTCAATCGAGAGTCGGAAGTTGCTCCTATTCAGATGAGCATTTATACAACTCCAACACATTGCCAAAATGTCAAAAAAAAAAAGACGGCCTGCCATGTTATCATGACATCCCTCAGTATATCAAGGATTAGTAATGCATGGATGGCCATAACCTTTATTTTGGATTGCAAATTTTGTATAAAAAAGGTTAAGGTATAACTTCGATGCATGGATCCCTGCGAAGTCAAAGGAATTCTTCAAAAGTCAATGAAATAATCTATGGCACGCATGCTAATAGACACCGAATGGCGAAACATGTCAGGTGATTGGGCTATTATTGGTTGACTCTTAAAAAGGATTCCATGCAATATGCTCAAAAGTGTCATAAATGCCAAATCTATACGACAAATCCATGTCCCACTGACATCTTTACATGTTATGATAGCTCTGTCGCCTTTTTTTATGTGGGGCATGGACATAATCAAACTGGTTACCCATAAGGTTTCTAACGGGCCACTTTATTTGATCACTATCGATTATTCCCCAAATGGGTAGAGGTAGTTTCATATGCCAATATCACCAAATCTATTGTATACAAATTTGTGAAATGGGATATCATTTGTAGATATGGCCTTCCCAAGCAATTCCTTACTGTTAATGCACTTAACTTAAAAAACAAAATTATGTAAGCAGTCTATTTTCAGTTCAAGATCTAACATTGAAATTCTATCCCATATCATCTAAAAATGAACAGGGTGATCGAAGTACCCAATAAGAATATCAAGAAGGTAGTCAAAAAGATGGCTGAGACATACAAAGATTAGCACAAAAAGATGTCTTTTGCATTATATGCCTATCGCACGACAATACAAACTTCTACGGGTGTTACCTCATTCTCCTTGGTCTACAACTTAGATGCCATCATACCTATCGAGGTCAAATTCTCCTCACTCATAGTCCAAATGGAATCATAACTTGAAAAGGCCAAATAGGTCAAAAACCAATATGAGTAGCTCAATCTTATTAAGGAGAAAAGAATTAAAGCCATCTGTCACAGGCAGATATATCAAAAGCACATGATAAAAGCCTACTATAAAAAAGTCTAACTTGTCAGTTCTAAAAAGATGACTTGGTACTTAAACAAACTCTTCTGATCCATAAAGATGCTCGAGGAAAATGGACCTTGAATTGGAAAGGGTTGTACATGGTAAAGCGCGTATTTTTCAAAGAGTCCTTATTTTAACTAAAATGGACGGCAATGACTTACCCAATCTTGTGAATTCTAGTTTCGTTAAGAAATAATATGCCTAAAAGGATCCTAGGATGAAAACCCGAAAAGGCATCTATCTTCCCTCTATTTCTACTACTTCAAAAGAAAAACAAGTAAAAAACAAAATAAAAAATAAAAAAGCAAAACAACAAGCAAAAAAAAAAGAAGAAAGAAAAACCTCGGGCGAAAAACTAAAAGGGCATCCAAGAAAACAAGCCAGCTTAAGTTGAAAACCTAAAAGGGCAACTTAAGTGACCAAACTCTCCCTCACAAGAACCAAATTAAGCCCAAACTATCACCAATCTGGACCAAGTTCAATTTTACCTACAGACATAACCTTGACCAAAACACCAAATCATAACCTAGATAAACTATTGTATGCCAACCTGCTTTACTAAATCTCATCCTTGCTTGCACTTGAAAAAATAGAGACTGCCTAACCTCGAGGCCTCTATCCCACCATGGGGCAATCTGAAAAATCTTCTTATGAGATGGCCAACACCAAAATGATTAAGTGCTTGAGAAAGGTTTCTAAAGACACTTAGTGAAAGACTCATGTCATCAGCATCAAAGGCTAAACAGCTAGAAAAACTCTTTTGAACTCTTTTATATCTTTAAATCTTTTGTGATCCCATAATTTGTCATGACTTGTACCTTCTTTCTTTTGAATGAAATACAATCGTTTGATTTCTTACAAGGTCCTTTTATAACTCCTGCATCCCATGTTGCATCATGTTTATCATTTAACTGATAATGCTTGCTAAATGAATAAAATTGATAGCCTAATTTCTTAGTATTGCTTAGAAAAATGAAACTTTGCAAGAATTTTATTTCATGTCCAAAGGCCAAAAATAAACTCTGAAGGACACAATCGGTCTTGTCCTTGGACCCTGCATCCGAAAATTATGCTTAAAACCTCTTTCAGCAAAATCCAACCCAAAGATAAGGGGCCGAAGTTCTTTTAAATCTATTATCCTATCAACTGGAGTTCAAAGTAGTCCACCTAGACTACTAAAGGCACTTTTTGAATCAAAATTGGTGAAAAAAACCCTCCATATTCACCAGCAAACTTAATAGAACAAAAGTCCCCAAAAATAAGCCATCTAGGCTTAGGTCCATCCACTGAAAATCATAGATCGCCCTTACCTTCCAAAAAATGGCCTTAGCAAAGCTTTTGGAAATATAGAGAAATGTTGATAAACCCCAAAGCTAGAAGCCACCCTATTAAACTCGTAAAAGATTAGACAAATGAAAAGATCAAAACAAATCAATTGCCAAATTAGATTTTTAAAGTCATCATTCTTGCATCACTTAAGCATGTATTTGCATCCTTATGCATCATTCAGACAATAACTAACATTCTTTAAGTATAAACTACTATTCTTAAAAGTCAAAATTAAACAAAACTTTAAGTACAAATTCTTGTTTTCAAAAAGCCTCAAAAGGTTTCAGGAAAGAATCACTCATCTTATGAGTATGTAAACTGAGAAAAATCATTCAAAGAAGGTACCTTAACTCATATCTTTTTAATCCTCAAAGAGTAGGATGCCTTTTTTCTTTTCAATCCTTAAAGAGCAAGATGCCTCTCTTTTTTTCAATCCTCAAAGAGCACGATACCTTTTCCATACCTTAGTCTTCAAAGAGCGGGATGTTTACCTACCTTAATCCTTAAAGAGCATGATGCCTTTTCAATACCTCAGTCTTCAAAGAACGGGATGCTTACCTACCTTAATCCTCAAAGAGCAGGATGCCTTTTTTTAATCTTCAAAAATCAAGATGTTTTTTCCTTTTAGTCTTAAAAGAGTAGGACACTTTTTTTTTAGTTCTCAAAGATTAAGATTTTTTTTCTTTTTTGTCCTCAAAGAGTAAAATGTTTACCAATCTTGATCTTCAGAAAGTAGGATGCTCACCTACCTTAGTCCTTAAAGAGTAAGATGCTTACCTACTTCAGTCCTCAAAGAGTAGGATACTTACTTACCTCAGTCCTCAAAGAGCAAGATGCCTACCTACCTCAGTATTCAAAGAGCAAGATGCTTATCTACCTTAGTCTTCAAAGAGTAGGATGCTTACTACCTTAG
>JBBYHL010478682.1:0-12882 GCA_038381835.1 Adansonia madagascariensis
ATGTATGAATCATTATCCTAACACATTTCAAGCACATTTATACATTAGCTTGCATGAATCATTATCATTTTTAGTATCCATAACACTTTCTTTATCTAGACCATTGGTAAAGTTAGCATCCCCATTCATGTTCTGTGCCATCCCCTTGTATGTTTGTGGCCTTCCCTTTGTCAAAATGCATGTTTGATGGCTATCAAAAATAGATTTTCAAAACCTCCCTAAGCCAAGCATGAACTTAGCATTTTCCTTAAAGTTGGCATAAAAAAATCTTGGGGAAACTTAAGTTTTCCAAATCTGGAATCTTGATTAAACAATCTTAAATCTTTTAATTTTCCAACAAAAAGGGCCTTGCACTCATTCCCGAAATGTGCATGCCTTGTTTTTTAGTCAAAACCTTGAGTGGTGTGATCAATAGGTTGTTTTATCATCACAAACTACTCTGAGGCTATGCAAAAGAGTTCGTGATGCTCAAGCCACTCTTTCCCTTCAGTCATGGATGTTCGAATGTCAATGACTCAACTCTGGGCCCTTAAACATAAAGAAAATAAGAAATATTGCATGCTTTGCTTTATCCCCTACTGGTAGTATAATTGTTACAAATTAAAAAATCACTTTAAAATCCTAAATGATTTTTCATGAATTTTGTAATATTTTTCTCTCAAATTGTGTCAAATTATCTTTAAAATGATGTCTTATTCACCCTCGAGTTGTTCCAAATGAGAAAGTATGATTTTTAAATCTAAATTATCCAAAACCTCTAGAATCCAACAATGTATTCTAATTGGGCCATGCAGACCCACTAAATGATTTTTCCAAATTTGTCAAGCATTTTTTCTAAAAGATTCATGAAATTCCCTTTTCAAAAAGGCATTGCTTACAATTTTTCGATACCAAATGAGTCCAAGGTGATTTTTCAAATTTTGACATACCTTGTCCCTTATATGCTCTGCTAGCAGCACGATCAATCCGAACTTGGAAATTTATTTCCCTAGAAAGTGACTTTTTGGGATATTAGGAACACTTTTAGATTGAACCTCATCGAGTTATGTTTCTAATGGTGTCTTGTCCACCCTTTAAAGCCTCCAAACCAATTTAGAATAAATCCAGGAAGTTTCAATTATTCTCAGATAATCAATGCCAATTGTGAGTAAATTCCAATAGTTCATCCCTTTTCTTTATCATTGCATTTAATGATCCATGTTATGTTACTTCATTTATTGCCTTACTAACATGATTTCTTTGTGATGATTATTTGCATTCATGTTTTTCAATCATTGTAAATAAAAGTAAAGTAATATTATGCGTGGGTATCTTTCCAGTGCCCAAAGTGGAATACTCCATTTTTCAAAGCAAAATCCAGAGGTCATTTTTATTGAAAGTCTCTATATTCCCCATCTCTCCAGGGCATATATGAGATTAAATGTTTTCATCAAAACCTACATTTGTATTTCTATAAAATTCATGCATTAAAAGAGGGTTATATCAAAATAGTGATGAGTTAAGATCGAAAGAATCAAAATCGAGATAAGACATAGCGAGTAAGGTATCGATTTTGGGCGTCACGAAGAGGTTCATACCTTATCGTGCGTAATCAACTCCCGAACCCAATGATGAATCTTTGTACTATGTAGACCACAAGATCGATGTTTTAAGTTTTGTAACTCAAAACATAGGTTTCAATAGGCATCTGGTCGTGCCTAGCCCTAAATGATCACTGGTGACTCCATGCGTTGGCCATACCGTGATGGTCATCCGAGACCAATATAATGAACGATTCATCTTATGGTCCCCTTCACTGTATCACGAGTCGAGAATCCATACATTCTCATTCTCATCACATCGTAAAAGAAAAGTCTCGATCGAGAAGACATTTCTAAGTCAGGAAAATATTTTAAGTCATACGCACCCATAGATCAGCGAGGATCCACCTTGGGGTACGTTGCGATAAGTTGCATAAGAAAAACTTCTCTTTCTACCATTTTTAGAATTAATGTTCATCTGTCGATTTTGACAAACATAGATTCACATAATAATCTCCTTTCTTTTCATTATTTGGCACTAAAAACACATTCTCCTTGTTAGGATAAATGATATTGATGTTTTGGTTTCCTATGAAAAACTTCTCTTTCTACAATTTTTAAAATTAAAGTTCATCTTTTGATTAGGATAAACATGAATTTACATAATAATCTTCTTTCTTTTAATGATTGGGCAGCATAAATTCATTCTTCTTATTGGGATAAATGAATTGATGCTTTGGTTTCATAAGAAAAATTCACTTCCCACCATTTTTTAGTATCAAAGTTCATATGTCAATTGGGATAAACATGGATTCACGTGATAATTTCCTTTCTTCTTACGATTGGACACCATAAACACATTTTCCTCATTAGGATAAATGACATTGATCCTTTGGTTTCATAAGAAAAACTTTTCTTTCTACCATTTTAGAAATAATGTTTGTCCATCGATGTGGACAAACATGGATTCATATAGTAATTTTTTTCATGATTGGGCATCGTAAACACATTCTCCTTATTATGATAAATGATATTGATGCTTTGGTTTCATAAAAAAAACTTATCTTTCTTCCATTTTTAGAATTAATGTTTCTCTATTAATTTGGACAAACATGAATTCACATAAAATCTTCTTTCTTTTAATGATTGGGCACCACAAATTCATTCTCCTAATTAAGATAAATGAATTGATGCTTTGGTTTCATAAGAAAAACTTCACTTTCTACCATTTTTAGGTTAATGCTCATCCGTCAAATTTGACAAACATGGATTCACATAATAATCTCCTTTATTTTCATTATTTGGCACCATAAACATATTCTCCTCATTAGGAAAAACGATATTGATGCCTTGGTTTTATATGAAAAACTTTAATTTCTACCATTTTTAGAATTGAAGTTCATCTTTCGATTGGGATAAACATGAATTCACATAATAATCTCATTTTTTTTAATGATTAGGCACCACAAATTCATTCTCCTCATTGGGATAAATGAATTGATGCTTTAGTTTCATAAGAAAAACTTCACTCCCTGCCATTTTTTAGTATTAAAGTTCATTTGTCAATTAGGATAAACATGGATTCACTTGATAATCTCCTTTCTTCTCACGATTGGGCACCATAAGCACATTCTCCTCATTGGGATAATTGACATTGATCCTTTAGTTTCATAAGAAAAACTTCTCTTTCTACCATTTTAGAAATAATGTTTGTCCGTGGATGTGGACAAACACAGATTCATATAATAATCTCCTTTTTTTTCATGATTGGGCACCATAAACACTTTCTCATCATTATGATAAATGATATTGATGCTTTGGTTTCATAAGAAAAACTTATCTTTCTTCCATTTTTAGAATTAATGTTCCTCTGTCGATTTGGACAAACACATATTCACATAATATTCTCCTTTCTTTTAATAATTGGGCACCACAAATTCATTCTCCTAATTGGGATAAATGAATTGATGCTTTGGTTTCATAAGAAAAACTTCACTCCCTACCATTTTTTAGTATCAAAGTTCATTTGTCAATTAGGATAAACATGGATTCACTTGATAATCTCCTTTCTTCTCACGATTGGGCACCATAAGCACATTCTCCTCATTGGGATAATTGACATTGATCCTTTAGTTTCATAAGAAAAACTTCTCTTTCTACCATTTTAGAAATAATGTTTGTCCGTGGATGTGGACAAACACAGATTCATATAATAATCTCCTTTTTTTTCATGATTGGGCACCATAAACACTTTCTCATCATTATGATAAATGATATTGATGCTTTGGTTTCATAAGAAAAACTTATCTTTCTTCCATTTTTAGAATTAATGTTCCTCTGTCGATTTGGACAAACACATATTCACATAATATTCTCCTTTCTTTTAATAATTGGGCACCACAAATTCATTCTCCTAATTGGGATAAATGAATTGATGCTTGAGTTTCGTAAAAAAAACTTAGAATTAATGCTCGTCCATCGATTTTGACAAACAAGGATTAACATAATAATCTCCTTTCTTTTCATTATTTGGCACCATAAACATATTCTCCTCATTGGGATAAACGATATTGATGCCTTGGTTTTATATGAAAAACTTCACTTTCTACCATTTTTAGAATTAAAGTTTATCTTTCGATTGGGATAAACATGAATTCACATAATAATCTAATTTCTTTTAATGATTAGGCACCAGAAATTCATTCTCCTCATCGGGATAAATGAATTGATGCTTTGGTTTTATAAGAAAAACTTCACTCCCTACCATTTTTTAGTATCAAAGTTCATTTGTCAATTGAGATAAACATGGATTCACATGATAATCTCCTTTCTTTTCATGATTGGGCACCATAAACACATTCTCCTCATTGAGATAAATGATATTGATACTTTGGTTTCATGAGAAAAACTTTTCTTTCTACCATTTTTAGAAATAAAGTTCATCTTTTAATGGGATAAACATGGATTCACATAATAATCTCTTTTAATTTAATAATTAGGCACCACAAATTCATTCTTCTCATTGGGATAAATGAATTTCATAAGAAAAACTTCTCTTTCTACCATTTTTAGAATTAATATTCATCCATCAATTTAAGCAAACACAGATTCACATAATAATTACCTCTCTTTTCATGATTTGGCACCATAAACACATTCTCCTCATCAGGATAAATGATACTGATGCTTTGGTTTCATATGAAAAACTTCTCTTTCTACCATTTTTAGAGTTAAAGTTTGTCTTTTGATTGGGATAACACGAATTCACATAATAATCTCCTTTTTCTTTAATGATTGGACACTACAAATTCATTCTCCTTATTGGGATAAATGAGTTGATGCTTTGGTTTCATAAGAAAAACTTCACTTCCAATCTTTGGAATCCAAGTTCGTCTGGCAATTGAGATAAACATGGATTCATGTGATAATATCCTTTCTTTTCATGATTGTGCACCATAAACGCATTCTCCTTATTGAGATAAATGATATTGATGCTTTGGTTACATAAGAAAAACTTTTCTTTCTAGCATTTTTAGAATTAAAGTTTGACTTTTAATAGGATAAACACATATACACATAATAATCTCCTTTCATTTAACGATTGGGCACTACAAATTCATTTTTCTTATTGGGATAAATGATATTAATGCTTTGGTTTCATAAGAAAAACTTATCTTTCTTCCATTTTTAGAATTAATGTTTATCCGTCGATTTGGACAAACACAGATTCATATAATAATCTCTTTTCTTTTAATGATTGGGCGCCACAAATTCATTCTCCTCAATGGGATAAATGAATTGATGCTTTGGTTTCATAAGAAAAACTTCACTTCACAGCATTTTTAGAATCAAAGTTCATCTGTCAATAGGGATAAACATGGATTCGCATGATAATCTCTTTTTTCTTCATGATTGGGCACCATAAACCTATTTTCCTTATTAGGATAAATCAGATTGATGCTTTGGTTTCATAAGAAAAACTTCTCTTTCTACCATTTTTAGAATTGAAATTTGTCCTTCAATTGGGATAAACATGGATTCACATAATAATTTCTTTTCTTTTAATGATTGGGCACTACAAATTCATTCTCGTCATTGGGATAAATGATTTGATACTCTGGTTTCATAAGAAAAACTTCACTTCCCACCATTTTTTAGTATCAAAGTTCATCTATCAATTAGGATAAACATGGATTCACGTGATAATGTCCTTTCTTTTCACGATTGGGCACCATAAACACATTTTCCTCATTGGGATAAATGAGATGGATGCTTTGGTTTTGTAGGAAAAACTTCACTTCCCACCATTTTTTAGAATCAAAGTTTATTTGTCAATTGGGATAAATATGGATTCATATGATAATATCCTTTCATTTCATGATTGGGCACTATAAACACATTTTTCTCATTGTGATAAATGAGATTGATGCTTTGTTTTCATAAGAAAAAAATCACTTTCTACCATTTTTGGAATTAATATTCATCCGTTGATTTGGACAAACATGGATTCACATAATAATCTCCTTTCTTTTCTTGATTTGGCACCATAAACACATTCTCCTCATTGGGATAAATGATGCTGATGCTTTGGTTTCATATGAAAACTTCTCTTTCTACCATTTTTAGAATTAAAGTTCATCTTCGATTAGGATAAACACGAATTCACATAATAATCTTATTTCTTTTAATGATTGGGCACCCCAAATTCATTGTCATCATTGGGATAAATGAATTGATGCTTTGGTTTAATAAGAAAAACTTAACTTCTCACCATTTTTTAGAATCAAAGTTTGTCTATCAATTGGGATAAACATGGATTCATGTGATAATCTCTTTTCTTTTCATGATTGGGCAACAAAAACACATTTTTCTTATTGGGATAAAGGAGATTAATGCTTTGGTTTCATTAGAAAAACTTTTCTTTCTACCAATTTTAGAATTGAAGTTTGTCTTTCAATTAGGATAAGCACGAATTCACATAATAATCTTCTTTCTTTTAATGATTAGTGTCGCAACGTACCCCGAGGATGGATCCTCGCAGATCTATAGGTGTATACAACTTAAAATATTTTTCTGACTTGGAAATGTCTTCTTAACTGAGACTTTTCCTTTATGATGTGATAAGAATGAGAAAGTATGGATTCTCGACTTGTGATATAGTGAAGGGGACCATAAGACGAATCGCTCATCTTATTGGTCTCGGATGACCATCACGGAATGGCCAATGCTTGGAGTCACCACTGATCATTTTTGGCTACATGATCAGAAGCCTATTGAAACCTATGTCTTGAGTTATGAAACTCGAAACATCGATCCTGTGGTCTACATAGTACAAAGATTCACCATTTGGGTTTAGGAGTTGGTTACGCATAATAAGGCATGAACCTCTTTGTGATGCCCAAAATCGGTACCTTACTAGTTATGTCTTATCTCGATTTTAATTCTTTTGATCTTAACTCGTCACTATTTTGATACAACCCCCTTTTAATGCATGAATTTTATAAAAACATAAATCTAGGTTTTGATGAAAAGATTTAATCTCATACACGCCTCGGAGAGATGCAAAATATAGAGATTTTCAATAAAAATGACCTTTAAATTTTACTTTGAAAAATAGAGTATTCCATTTTGGGCACTGAAAAGATATCCACACAGAATATTACCTTTAGTTTTACCTAAAATGTTTTGAAAACATGCATGCAAGTAATCATCATGAAAAAATCACGTTATTATGGCAACAAATGAAGTAAGAAAACATGGACCATTCAATGTAATGATAAAGGGAAGGGATGGACTGTTGGAATTTATCTATGAATAACTGAATCAACAATTTTTGAGACATGTCTAGGTCCTTTCATTGAATAAGGTTTTAAAAAAAAATAGGTTTGACTCTTGGCACATTCATGGAAGTTCAATAAAGAGAAAAATTTAATGTAGTTGAAAGATAGGGTTGGAGTATCCCTTTAGAAAGATAGGGTTGGAGTATTCCTTCAGAAAGATGAGGTTGGAGTATCCCCGTAGATAACAAATAATTTTGATAAAAGAAGATTTTTAAATCTTGAAATTTTAGAAAGTGGAGTTGGAGTATTCCCTCAAAAGGTCGGGGTTGGAGTATCCCCAAAAGTGACATTATCTGACACTTTTTAAAGAAGTCAAGTTGGAAAACTTAAGTTGACAAAACTTTGTGATTTAGGAAATGTATGAGCGTTTTGACAATTTTTAGCCAAAAAAATTATTATGAATGAGAATGGTAAAGACATAAAATATGTTTGTACCTTGATACGAGCCTAGAGAGGTCAAAGCATGTTTTTGAGGTTGGTCAGGCTGATATGGTGACATTTGAATGTCTCGAGATGAACTCGAAAAATAACTCAATTTTGACCATAATCGAAAACAGAGGACAGCATCGCACTATCCCATTTTCTAAATTTATTCTAAATTGGTTTGAAGGCCTTAGAGGGTAGACAAGATACTGTTAGAAAGGTAACTCGATGAGCATTAATCTAACAATATTCCTAATATCCTAAAAAGTCACTTTCTAAGGGAATAAATTTTCAAGTTCAGATTAATTACGCTGCTGGTAGAGCATACGAGGGACAAGGTGTATCAAAATTTGAAAATCACCCTGGACTCATTTGGTATTGAAAAATTACAAATGAAACCTTTTTGAAAAGGGAATTCCATAAATTATTTAGGAAAAATGTTTGAAAAATTTGGAAAAATCATTTACTGGGTCTGAAAGGCTCGATCAAAATACATGTTGCTGATTTTAAGGGTTTTGGATAGTTCAGATTTGAAAAATCATAACTCTCTCATCCAGAATGATCCAGGGGTGAATAAGACATTATTTTAAAGATAATTTGACACACTTTGAGAGAAAAATATCAAAAAATTCATGAAAAATCGTTTGGGATTTTAAATTAATTTTTTAATTTGCAATAGTTATGCTGCTAGTAGGGGATTTTTTATTTTTTTGTGTTATTGGGTCCAAACTTGAGTCATCGACATTCGAACATCCATGATTGAAGGGAAAGAGTGGCATGAGCATCACGAACTCATTTGCACAGCCTCAGACTAATTTGGGATGATAAAACAGCTCGTTAATCATACCATTCAAGGTTTTGACTCAAAAACAAGGCACGAACATTTAGGGAACAAGTGCAATGCCATTTTCATTGGAAAATCAAAAGTTTTGAGCTCGTTTAATCAGGATTACAGATTTAGAAAACTTTATCTTCCCTAAGATTTTATAGTTAACTTTAAGGAAAATGCTAAGTTTATGCTAGTTCTCATTGGTTGAGGTTAGCATGCTTGGCTTGGGGAGCTTTTGAAAATTAGTTTTTTTTTTTTTTTACAGTCGTCAAACATGCACTTTGACAAGGAGAAGACAACAAACATACAAGGGGATGGCACATAACATGAATGAGGATACTAACTTTATCAATGGTCTAAACAAAAAAAGTGTTATGCACTTTGACAAGAAAATGTTATGGATGCTGAAAATGATAATGATTCATGACAAGATACAACCGAATGTATAGATATGCTTGAAATATGTTAGGCTAAGGATTCATACATGGATTAATCATAACAAGATACATGGATATGGCATAAAATGCATGAGTAAGAGCTATCAAAATAATTAGGATGAAATAAAGTATTTTGCACATCAAAAGGGCATTAAGGCATCCAAATCCTAAACTACCACAACCAAAAGCCACAATAATGCATGAGAATTCTAAGAGAGTGATGGAAACATGAAGAGCTCACTAAAATGATGAAGCTGCTAAAAAGCAAAAAATAAAAGTGATAAAGTTGAAAGTTATACCAATAAAACTTTAATTTTTGGCTAAATAGTTGGAGTAGTAGAGATAACTTGAAAATTCCTCTTTTCCTTATTATTAATAAGCAAGACAAAGAGAGAAACAATAAGGTTTTGGTTCTGGTATGGATGAGGATGATTTTCAAAATGTGTAGTGGTTGAGAGTGCATGGTTTGGGTGCTCAGTGAAGAGCTACAGGATTTGGTTTTCTTGATGTGTAAATGTGTTTTGGAAGCTAAAAATGAGCTGGAATCTCTAATCCCTCAGTTAAGATATAAGTGGTCTATTTATACTAGCATTTTGGAGCCAATTTTGAGATGTTTTTGGTCATTTCTCAAGGGGGACAAAATAAAGTTAGCTTGATGGCTATAGAGTGGCTATAGAGAGCAACTTACTACCAATGTGATGGACATAGGGTGCTGGTTTAAATGCTGAAATGATTTTTCAGCAAATAAGTGGCTGATGATGATCTTGGTCAACAAACTAAGGAGGAGTAGGGTGATTAATTCAAAAATGTTTAGACTTTAAAAATGTTTTGATTAATTCAAAAGTCCAAATTCGTAATCTGATATAGGTTTTGATCTTTTCTAATGCAAAAAAAGAGTTAAAATTGAGTTTTTAATCAATGGTGGATGAGTAAAAAATTCTCAGACTGTCAAAAATAGCCTGCATGTATCGATACATTGTAGAATATATCGATACATTTAGTCTAAAAACCTTAAGTGTATCAATACTATGAACCATTGTATCGATTTAATGCTTGATTGTATCGATACATGTTGATATGTATCGATATATTTCTTTACAGAATGCACATTTTGGTCTTGGCATGGCCTAGTATCGATAAAATAGGGACATTTCAAAATTTTGGATCGTTGGAGCATTGTATCGATACATTCAAGCAAAATTATGAATTTTTTCATATCTTTTGTCCCCAGACACTTTGAACTACATCCTTTGATGCCATAACTTTGCATTTATCTTTGGTATGATCCATAGGCCTTCTTGACCTCTTCAAAAATACTTTTTTGCCCTTCTTACGTCCATACCCCAAGTTGTTAAAAAAATTAGCCTAGACAAAATAAAGTGTCTATAGCTGCCCCTTTTTAACCATTGTTGGGATATAAGAATAGGGCAAAGACAAATAGACACTATTTTATCCAAGGTGGAATGACGCTCTCTATAACACCTACAAAGAAATAAATTGTAATAAATACTTTACTGTGATAAGTGCAGTGTATTGGCAGTGATCCTGATAGAGGTTTCAGCAAATTTTGTAGGGTTTGCCCTTCCTACTAGGGTGTTAGGTTTTCTAAGATTTGACCCCTTAGGCAAGTGCATAGTAACGTGGATTTTTGATGGAGGTGCCGCCAGACTTTGACTTAAATTGGGTGCCACCAATTCATGTGGGCTTTGATTCGAGTGCCGCCAGCTTGTGCGGGCTTTGACTTAGACTTGGGTGCCACTAGCTTGTGTGGGCTTTGACTCAAACTTGGGTGCCACTAGCTTGTATGGGCTTTAACTCGGGTGCCACTGACTTGTGGGCTTTAAAAATGATGCCATTGATTTATGGGCTTTGACAAGGTGCCACTGACTTGTGGGCTTTGAAAAGGATGCCACTGACTTGTGGGCTTTAAAAAGGACGCCACTGACTTGTAGGCCTTGAAAATGGTGCCATTGACATATGGCTTTGAAAAGGTGCTACTGACTTATGGGCTTTGAAAAGGGTGCCACTGATTTCTGGGCTTTGAAAAGGGTGCCACTGACTTGTGGGCTTTGAAAAGGGTTGTAGACATCTAATTTCGTCCGGGTCTCTTTTCTAAATATCCGAGATCGAGAACTTAATAGCCATCCTCATTGAGAATGATCTTTTTCAAATGAACAAGACATTTTCAATACCTTTGTAGACATAATTTAAATAACAGTAAGTTCACGAAAAAAAAGACATATTTTGATCTCTCATTTTGGATATACATGATAAATATTTAAGAAAAAATTATATTTTATATTTTCTTACCAAAATTTTGAAAATCTACTTTTACGGATGATATCATAGTCAAATTTCTCATTTTTAGAAATTTTTTGAGAATTTTTTGCTAAATTTGAGAAATTAACCTTCGTATATTTTTACCGATAATTTTATGGTATTTATGCTAATATGCACTCTGAAAAATTAGAAATATTCAATGAAAAAATTCGTGTTGGCATTTTACACGGCAAGGTGTCAAGTTGTGCATTTTTGTAATTAATTTTGAATTTTTTTCATAGTATCGTGGGTATTGTACTCGTGAAATTTTCTGATAAAATTATTTTAAATTTTGAATTTTGAATTTTGGATTTTCTTCTTTATCTTTTTATAAATTAATATTTTGAATAATATATTTTATTTAATTCATTTTATGTAATTTTTAATGTACTTTTTGGAATTTTTTCGGTTTTAGAATATGAACTTTTTGCTACGTGTAAAATTTTTGGTGTAATTTTCTTGAGTTTTGAATTTTATAATTCTTTAAATATTCACATTCAACTACCATTAAATCAGTTTTTTTAAATTGATTTATTTTGTTATGAATTTTAGAAATTTTCTCGTTTCAGAAATGCAGAGTTTTTTACTCCACGAATTTTTTTAGGAAGATATTTCTGAATTTATATTTTTAAAATTCTTCAAATATTATTGTTTAATTCATATTAAATCAGTTTTACAAAACTTATTTTATAAGTTTTATATCTTCTTTTGAAATTTTTTCTCTTTTCAATATACGAAGTTTTCTACTCCGTAAAATTTTTTGGGGTATTTTTTCAAGTTTACAATTTTAAAAATTCTTGAAATATCTTTATTAAATTCATATTAAATCAATTTTTAAAAATTCATTTTATTTTATAAGTCTTGCACCTTTTTAGAATTTCCCCTGTTTCTAATATACGGAGTTTTCTACTCCTTAAACTTTTTTCGATGAGACTCTTAGAGTTTTTAATTTTTAAAATTCATAAAATATTATTATTTAATTCATATTAAATCTGTTTTGAGAAACACATTTCATTTTATTTTATTTTCATTTTCTTTCATAATTTTGTTGTTTTTGAAACACGGGTTTTTGACTTCATAAATTTCTCTCGTGAGATTTTTTTTAAGTTTATAATTTTTAAAATGTTTCAAATATTATTATTTAATTCATATTAATTCATTTTTTGAAAATTTAAGTAATTGGATGAGTTTTGAATTTTTTTATATATATTAATTTTTATCCGAAAGGATTTTTGTCGTAAAATTTTACGAGTTTTGTAGTTTCAATTAGTTTCTTTTCATTATTTCATTTTCAAATTTTGTTTATGATTATTAATTTTTTATTTTATATTTTATTATCATTATTTTAATTTTATTTTAATTATTGGTTATTTTCTACTAGTTTCATGGAAACTAGTCTAGTTGATATCCAACATCTCATTAACCAACTTAGTTGGCTTTTAATTACCAATTAGTGATGTTATCAATGCAATCATGACAATATATTTGTGAATGACCACTAATTGCAAATCAAA
>JBBYHL010478704.1:0-12881 GCA_038381835.1 Adansonia madagascariensis
ATTTAATAAAAATTTAAAAATTTAAAAAAATTATTAATTATTTTATTTTTAAATGATGTATTTAGAGTAATAGATTTACTCGATAACTCCAAATCAATTAAAATTTATATTTAATTTTAAATACATATTTATTAATAAAATTTAATTTATATTTTATTTTTAATTAATAATAATTAAATTTATAAAATAAATATAATCCTCATGCGAAGCGACGGCATGATACTAATTAATTTGTTATTACTTAGCACCTTCTCGATACAGAAACAGAAAAAGAACGTTTAAAATATTCCTTTTTATATCTATTTAATTTAAAACTTTATTTTAAAACCCAAATCAGAAATTCCCGCGTCTATAAATAAAATAAATTGTAGTAATCCTCGGTTGGTTTTCAATTGGGTAATTTTGTTACATTGATGAAAATCAGGGCTGGTTAATTTTTAGTGCTCATTTCATTTCATTTTTTAAAAAATTTTTATTTTGTTTCTATATTTTTAAATTTTGTGTTTTCATTTTTATTTTGTGCATTCGGATTGTATTTTAATTATTTTTATTATATATTTATATAAATTTTAAAACATTAATAATTTATTTTATGTAGATTTTGATATTTTCATGTATTTATATTATTTTTTCAAATTATATTTGTGTTGTATAATCATGTTATATTCGAAATTATCAAATTTAATTTATGCTATTCAACTAACTCTCAAGTTTGGATCATGTGATGCCATATTTGTGATTGTAACATGTTAATAATTTATTTTATGTAAATTTATATATGTTATTCGTCTATTCAAATCTTGTTTATATGGTGTTTTAATTATTTTCTCATGATGTGTCCATGACGTGTCAAAATTTATATATACTCTAAATATGATTATATTATAAAAAATAATGCAAATACATTAGGTAATTATAAAAAATTATAATTGCTTGTCACATGTGGTACATAATAGGAGATCATTTTCATCTTATTTTATAAGATATATGCAATCTCGAATTTCATTTGGATTTCATTTTTTAGCACTGTTTAATGTATAATTTTTTTAGTAATACAACATAAATGGGTTATTTTTTCCACCAATAAATTATAAAAAAATAAAATTAATGGTATAATATAATTGAATAGTAAGCAATTACGATACACAAAACATTTTTTTTTTTAAATTCATTATTAATTAGACTTTTACTTATAGTTAAATGCTATTAAAATTATATTATAAAATAATTATAATGAAAAATATATGTATACTTATTTAATTTTATAAAGTTATTTTTTTAATTTTTATTAATTTTGACACATTCATGAATTCGTTTATGTGAGTGTTATTATTTCATGTTGTATTATGTTTTTTATGTGTTGTGTTTTAAATTGTCATATTTAATTGATATTATTCAAATAGCTCTCAATGTTGTGTCACGTTCATTTTATATTAATTTCAATATGTTTATATATTTGTATTATAGTTATGTTATTTTTCATGTTACATTATATTTTAGTTATTTTTTCATGTTATGTAGCATTTTAGTTATTTTTCATGTCATGTTTAGAAGTGATACTATTTAAATAACTCTCAATTTTTATGTTACGCAATGTATAATGATTGGTTCCTTAATTTTTTTTTAAAAAAGGTTGTACTAATTTTTTTTATATTATTTGATAAAAAGTTATTATATTGATAAATTGTTGGTAAAAATTAAAAATATTGAATAATTACATTTGATGGGTTGAATCAAAAGAAAAAAAAGATCATGCTAATTAAATAGTAAAAAAAAAAACTTAAAGAATGTTATAATAAGTTACGAGTTATTAGGTGAGTTATTCAATTTATATTTTATTACTTTAATTTTTAATATAAAATAAATGATAAATATAAATATATTTTAAATGAATTAAATTCTGTATTATCCTTAATTTCTTTATATTTAATGTACATATAATAAAATAAATTTATTTACTTATATTGTATTTATATTTTTATATTTCTTCTTTAAAAATTATCTTTAAATGAATAATAAAATCGAAGTTAATATTTGTGTATATATATATAGCTTTGTGTATAATCATTGCTTCCTCTTTCCTTTGGCCAACGCAAGGCCAATCGGAAAACAATCTCACGGGCATATTATTGTTGAAATAATCAAAGTTTAGCATTATTTTATACCGGGATTTGATTTTAAAATAGAATATTTTTTAAAATTTATAATAAGTGACGAATGAGAAATTTATCTAAATATAATTAACTTTGAAGAGCCAAAGTGTGCAATTCTTAAATAGAAGTGTCCAAAGTTTTAAATTTTTTGTTCTCTCAACTACTGATAAATATTTTATCGTAATGGGTACAGAGTAGGGTTATAGATTAGATATCTATATTCATAAGTTATTTGAATTCGGCTTTAATAAAATACGAGTTTGGTTTTATACTTATCGAGCTTGAGCTATTAAACGAGCAAAATTTAAGTATCCTAACACTTAATTCGAGTAATTTGTAAACTTAATCGAGTTTTTTAATTTTTAATAAATATCTTTTTATTTTTAATTCGTAATAACAAATCACAATTCCAACTCAAACTTGAACTTTCTCACAAATATTATGTTTGAAGTTAAGCATGGAAAGTAAGCTTGTTTTTTTTCTTTTAAATAAATAAGCCTAATGAAATTTAATCAAGCTAGTTCGAATAGTTTAGTTTTATCTTAAATCAAACTCGAGCTTTAACGGTAAAATTTGATTCACTTTGAGCAAAATTTCAAGCTCAAATTTTTAGTTGAACTCATACTAAAGCTTTTTATAAACTTAACTCAACTCGACTCACTTATACCCTAGAGAAACAACCTGGTTGGCTAATTATAGTTGAATTAATCTATAATTATTTTGTAATGGGATTTGATTTTGAAATAGATTGTGTTTCCAATTATAACTTAAAATATTATGCGAGAAGTGAAACTTTTTCTAAATACAGTAAAATTTTAATAAATAAATATTTGAGAAATTAATAAAATTTTACAGTTCTAATTCGAATCATTGCATTAAAATAATAACCTCGCAAAATGTCTAAAATAATAATTTTTTTTTATAATTCTTAGGGCCCAACAAATATATAAGGTAATAATTCCTAAAAAATAAATAAAAAATTTTCATTTAATATTATAAGGAAATTTTTCCTTAATAAACTTTACCTTTCCTTTTAAACCTTTCTCGAAATATGCATCTAAAGTTGTTTATTTTTTCTTTATATCTAGATCAAATTGAACTTCATCCTTAAATTTATATTTTTATAATGCACACACCACATTCTATACATTGTTCTCATAATAGCAAGTAAATATTTAAAATAACTATTACTTTAAATATCTCTTTAGGAGAAACAATTAGCAAAAGATAATTATCACCTGGATCTTGATCATCATTCGTAGGCATCTTTATGACCTTTTGGATAATTTCTTCATGTGTATGTGATTCCATCACTCTAATGTTTTGTCATTTATAAATCATTCACATATCTTAGTAAAAAAAATAATAATAATATGCATGTTTAAGGCTTGAAAAAAATAATATAATTAATTAATAAATTAATAAATAAGAATATATAGATAAATGAATAATTAATTCATTTACTGCTACTTAAATACATCTTTAAAATAATTTTTTAATCCTAATAATATTATTTTATTAAAATTTTAATGTACAATAATCCGAGCATGTCTCGTTTGTATTTGTTCAACTTTTTTCTTTTTGATTTTGCGTCATCCATCTCAATTTGATAAATTCGATTTAGTTTTTTTTTTTTTTTTTTGGAAAAAAAGATGCTGGAGAGTTCATTACATCAGTGACATTTCCATTGGCAGTTGGCCATTTTGCATTAGACCAGAGGGCAGTTCTCAATTTGATTACATCCAAAATAAGTCGAGGTTTCCTGTTGAATACCATGTCGCTTCTATGCAACCATATTGACTAGGCGACCACAAAGAAAGCCATCCCCACTAAAATTATGCATTTTAAAGATCAATTATAGTCATATTGACCCAAAAGCAGTAATTAAAAAATAAAGTGGTTGGATCGGGTTGAATTGGTGACCTATGTAGTTCATTAGAGAATTCAAAACTATTTATTCAATAAATCAATCAAGAACTGGTCTGCTTAATCTGATAAAAAGCAAATCAAATTTGTATTTAAACAAATTTTAGAATTTATATTATTGAATTTTTTTAAGTGATGAGATTGAATTTTTAATCTCTTACTTCTAGATTAAAGATCACAATATTAAGAAAAATTGAATGTTTTATTGACGCTTCTTTTAATATCTAAATATGCCTTTAATATTAATTTTTTTAATTTATCAATCATTTCAATCGATTAGATTAAGAATTGAATTTTCACTAATTCAGCATTTAATCCAATTTTAAAAAATGTCAAAAAATAATTGGATGATTTATGCTATATTTTTAATCAATAAATTGCTCAAGTTAATTAATGTTATTTTAAAATTTTCAAATAAGTTGTGTGTCATTTTTTTACATATAATATTAGGATAAAAAAATAAAAAATAATCTGCCATTCAAAAATTCAAACGTAATTGATATCAATAAAATAAAATTATAAACTCCAAAATGATGGGAAATGGTGTACGCAAAGATTGAGAATTATTTCTTCAAAATAATTTCCAAGCATTATAGCACGTTTATGTAAATGTAACATCACTATTTTATTTTTCTAATTAAGCCAAAGAGATCAATAATTATGAAAATGAATACCGGTAGATTATGTCAATTAGATGATGATTATGTGCCAAATGAGAGGGGCCTCAAATAATTTCACAACCAATAATTATTGAATCTAACAGAATCAATTTTGTTTGTCTGTTTGTGGTACTTTTAAGTTAACCAAATTTTTTTCTGGTTGTTGAAAGTATTTTTCGGTTTGGTAGGAGCTTTAATTATCATATTAACCAAAAATTTAATGCTATCAATTCAACTAGTCTATAATATATATATATATATATATATATAATGTTAATCAGTTTCTAGCAACATCAGATAAAGTGATATTTATAAAAAGAAACATGCAATTAATGAATTATTTTTTAAATTCAATAAAAGAAATATGTTAAAGAAAAAATTAAACTATTAATTAAATAATTTTTAATCAGTACCTATACCGATCAGTTAACTAAACTCTACATATATAGTTTATAATTGATCCATAGATAATTGATAAATTTATATTCTGTTAGTAAATCACATAATACAAATTTATTAAAACATTTTAAAAATAAATACATGCTATGTTATTTTTAATAACATAGCATTATATAATTCAATACTAATATAAAATTTATACATCATTGGTACATCAAATATATATAACTATATGACCTTTGATCAAATATACGAAGTTACATATATACCACAAAAAATGCAACATGCCATTTGGTTCACTAGTCGACCAATTTATGTACACCACAAAAAAATATTAGCGGTTGTGAATTGATGGAAATTGGTGAGTTTTTAAGGCTTGCAAGCAAAACAATAATCATAGCTATAAGAGCGAAACAATAAATATACAGAAAGGGTCATTTTTCTTTTTCAATTTCGTGTGTTTACAATAAAAATCCTAGGGCCTTTATATAGGCATTAAGCTAGGTCTCTATTAATTATACAGAATCAAATCATTGAGATTATGATCCTATAATCGTAATCGTAATTAGAATATTACGATTTTGTAATCTTAATTAGATATTAGGAAATCCTTCGTTATGGTGAGTCCAATATTCCATAATATATTGTGGAGATTATAATCTTGTAATCATAATCAGAATATTCCATAACACTCCCTCTTTAGCTGAACCATTATTTCCTAATTGACCCTGCCCTTACTGCCTCATTAAAAACCTTAAGTAAGAAAAACCAAGTGGGACAAAAACTGATTAAATGGGAAAAAGAGTATAGTATACAGCCTATGTAATGCTCCCCTTCAATTGTGCCTAATGACTACACCAAAGGTCAGTACTTTCGAGGTATGTCTCTTCAAGGACAAATCAACCTTGCACCTTCTGTGCTAGCCTCATACCAATGCCACACCAAAATTTCTCAAAGTTTGACGTGGGCAATGTTATGGGAAATAGGTTTGTAAGATTATTTAAGGAGCTAATCTATTTGACATCAACTAGTCGACTTTTTTAAAGTTCGTGTGTGTAGAAGAACTTTAACAAGATGTGCTTGGTCCTATCTCTCTTAACATATCCATCCTTAACTTGCGTTATACATGCAGCATTGTCCTTGTAAATAACCATGGGTGAATCTGTAATTGGTGTCATACCACAAGAATTATGTATATGAGATATAAGGATCTTAACCAAACACATTCTCTCCCAGTATCATAAAGGCAATAATCTTGGAGTGATTGGAGGATGTTGCTGCTAGCGTTTATTTAGTAGATTGCCAAGATATAGTAGTACCATTATAATAAAACAAATAATCAGTTTATGAGCGAGCTTTGTGCGAATTAGATTTGTATCTTACATCAGCATATCCAACTAGCCTTGAATTAGTGGATTCTCTAGAATACAATAAACCCAAGTCTATGGTTCCACAGAGATAGTAGAAGATATGCTTAATCCCATTCCAATGTCCTCTTGTTGGTTCAGAACTAAATCTTACCATAAGATTTATAGTAAAAGCAATATTGAGTCTTGTACATTGTGTCAAGTACATCAATACCCCTATCGCATTAAGATAGGATACTTCATGACCAAATACTTCCTTATTTGGTTCCCTAGGACAAAAATGGGTCCTTTCAGGTTTGAAAGACCTCATTACCGTATGAGCTTTGTCCATATTAAATCTTTTAAGCAGTCACTCTATGTAAGCTGACTAATGTATAACTATTCCATTTTCCTTGTGTTCAAGCTCAAAACCAAGACATAATTTGGTTCTTCCAAAATCCTTAACTTCGAACTCCCTCTTTAGGTAGTTGGCAGCTTCATTCAACTCTTCAGAAGTCTTTATCCAATTCATGTCATTGACATAAACTACCACTATAGCAAATTTGTTATTTGATTTCTTAACGAACACATATGGGCATATAGGATCATTCTTGTATATTTTTTCAGTAAGGTACTCGCTTAAGCATTAATACCATATGCGACCAAATTGTTTGAGCGCATACAAAGATCTTTGCAACTTTATTTAAGAATAAGTTTAAGGGAGTGTATGTTTTAGGGATTTTGAATCTCTCGGGAATCTTCATATAAATATTGGAATCCAATGAACCATAAAGATAAGCCATCACTACATCCATAAGACATGCATCAAGTCTCTCTAAAACTGCTAAGCTAATCAAGAAATGAAATGTTATCCATGACCAATGAATATGTTTCATCGTAATCAACCTTAGGTCTTTGAGGGAATTTTAGGTTATGAGTCAGGCCTTGTACTTAGGGGTGAGCATTCGGTCGGTTCGGTCAGTTCGGTCAAAAAAAACTTCAAATCGAATTAACCGACTTAGTTAGAGGAACCGACCGAACCGATCGACATTTTTAACCATAACTGAATTAACCGAACCAACTAAATTTCGATCGGTTTGGTCGGTTAGTTCGGTTAAATCGGTTTATTAGGTCTTGGGCTAATGATTGTATATTTAGTTTGGGAATAGGTTTAATTGGGCTATTAATATATATAAATATATAATTATTTAATATTAAATATTAAAAGTTTGGTTAATTCGGTTAATTCGGTTAATAATTTTACTAACCGATAACCGACTGAATTAACCAAATAAATCGACACAAAAAACTGACATAACCATCAAATCGATTTAACCGAACCGAATTAATCAAATTTTATCGGTGAAGTCGGTTAAGTCAGTTTGAACCGACTTATGGTCACCCCTTGTACTTCATGACTTCGTTATTTTCCTTTCTTTTACAAACAAAGACCCATTTATATCCAATGAACTTTACATTATTAGGGGTTTGAGCAATAGGCCTAAAAACCTTACGCTTAACCAAGGAAGCCAATTTAACCTTGATTGCTTCTTCCCATTTAGGCCAATCTTGCCTTTGATTATGTTCGATTATAGATTGCGATTCACAATCATCATGCATAATGTCATGAGCTACTAAGTATGCAAACACACTATCAATGATGGTCTCATTCTGATCCCAAACATTATTATAGTAGGCAACGAGAAATTCAATATTTTTTAAGCTGATGATCTTGTCATGGGTTGCCTTCTTAGGGGCATCATGCTGGTTTGGAGTATGCTTAACTTTAGGCACTTCAAGAACAAGCTTTTTGGGAGCAAATTCCAAATTCCTCTCCCTTTCTTTCCTAGGAATAGTGCACTTCGATTCTATCGAGAGTCCATGCTCTTGGTGTGTGTTATCTTGATCCTTTTGCACTAATTTATTAAAGACTTCAATCTTAGGTAGATCATTCATAGCTGGGATATACGACTTCTTAACCCTTGTAGCATTATTAAATGCATCAGGAAGTCTGCTTGCAATTTCTTGCAAATGTATGATTTTCTATACCTCATTTTCAAAGTCAAAGGTCCTTGTCTAAATGAGATAAATGCTCTTTAAATCAAGAAATTTTCTCATCCAGTTTTTTCTTTGTAGCAAATGGAGCGTTAAGTATCTGGATCGATGGAAACATTTTTAATCGAAATGACAATCCATGAATCATGTGGTAAAAAGATCACCTATCGTAGGTTGTAGAAACCTAATTATAGACGATGAATCGAACCTAACGTAAATCCTAAAATGCAATTAGGGACCCATTTTTGTCCTCTTCGATGGTGCAACAGGCACCTACACTGCACATCTAAAAGTGCGAAGATATGAAATATCTGGTCCTTAGCCTAGAACCAATGGCATAAAGGACAGTGTTAGTCTAATAGTTGGGCACAATCTAATAAGTGCCATTGCATAAATAATAGCATGGCTCCATGCGAAAGTGTTGAGCTTCATCTTCAACAGGAGAGTATGAGCTATGATTTGGATATGTTTTGTTAAAGATTCCACTAATCCATTTTGTGTGTGTACATAAGACCGAGTGTTATACCTCTATTCCTAAGGATGCACAATAGCATCGAAGCTCTTAGAAATGAATTCATCTGCATTGTCCATCCTGATGTTCTTGATCAAATAATTGGGAAACTGCGCTCAGAGCTTTATTATCTGCGCAAGTAAATGTGCAAAAGTAACATTGCGTGTAGATAATAGGTAAACTTCAAACCATCTGCAGGATGCATCCATTAAAACCATAAAATATCGAAATGGTTCACTTACATGATGTATAAGCACAAAAATAAAAATTTGGATCCTCTAAAGGAAAATTAATGATTCCAAATCCATCTTCGTAAATGAAGGTTTAGCGATGAGCATACCTTGTTAGCATGTCTTACAGGAGTAATCCTTAGACAACAACACCTTTTTGTCCTTTAGTGGGTGTCCCTTAATGTTAAGGATGATTCTACGCATCATTGTAGCTCCTAAGTGACCTAGGTGATCATGCCATAATTCAAACTCATTAGGATTCACTAGTCTCTAGAACATAGTGGCATAAGATTCATAAGCTCAGATTTGAACCGAATAGATACCCCTACTTAAAGCCATTAGCTTTTCATGGATAGTTTTCTGGCCTATCTTATATGAAGTGATGTAGAAACTAGTTTCATTATCTTTAACTAGTGTCATAATGTGATATCCATTCCTAAAGATATCTCTGAAGCTAGGTTCCTTTTTTATTTTACACTTAGAAATGCATCCTTTATTTGCAACATGGTACCATTCGGTGGTATAAGTGTGGCATTACCTTAGCCATCAATGAGGTCAATAGGACCTGATATAGTATAAACATTTGCCTTAAGTAATGTTACACTTGAGAAAAAGCCCTTATCGCAAAGGATAGTATGCATTATTCCATTATCTAAAAGACAAAATTCATACTTTTTCTTGGTTTTTTCTTTTTGCACTAGTGACACCTTCAAGGTGTCAAACAAAAATAAATATAACCAGCATAAGATAAAACTTTTGGTTTTATTCAATAGGAAGTAGCCTTGGGAATTAATCCACTTCTTTAGATTTCTCCCCCTTGATCATTACAATTGAAGCTTCAGAAGTGAGTGTCCTAATGGCACGACTTTCAATGCATTTGCCTTTTCTATATTAATATTGGTCCACAAAATGTTTTGGCGCATAATAGGTACACGATCAATGCCCTTTTTCCATCATAACGGTGACAGGGTTCATCTTGCTTTCCATGGGGGTTTTTGCCATTTCCATGTTTAGCCCCAAATTCCTATTGCAGTTATACCTATCATTGCCTCTTTTGAAGGATTACCCAATCTGCAGTCTCAGCTCCTAATTTGGCCATTTCCTTTTGCAGTGCTAGCATTTGCTTCAAGCAAAGCTTTAGACTTAGCAAGTCTCATATCATGGTTTTTTAGCAACAATTTATTGTTTTACGAAGCAATCAGGAGACATTCAATCAGCTTTGAATATATATTATACTGACGTGCTCTGTACTACTACTGAACTATCATGTTTTGCATATGTAAAGTGGAAAAAGTCTTCTCAAAAAGTTCTTCCTTAAAGAGCTTGGTTCCACACAACCCAAGGCAAATGACAATGTCATACAAGGATAAGTTGTAATCACACACGGACTTAAAGTCTTGCAATCTCAAATGCATCCAATCATGTTGAGCCTTAGGGAGGATCATGATTTTTTTTATGATCATATCGCTCCTTAAATCTAGCCCATAAAACTACAGGGTCTGGCATTGATAGATACTAAATTTTCAGGTTTTCAAGTATATGTCATTTCACAAAAATCAAGGCATTCACCTTACCTTTGACATTGGCATGACCATTTGCGAAGATGGAACTTGACAATCCTAGTCTTTTTAAGTGAATCTCCATGTCCAAGCACTAAGACATATAGTTGGATCCATTCACATCAAAGATGTAGAATTTTGGCTTCTCAATGTTAGCCATAGTCTGCACATCAAAAGAGCTTACATATTAGGCAACTTCAGGTGTCAAGTAAGTAACACAATAGATGTTAAGTAAATGTGTACATAATAAATCAAATTTGAACATTCACTAGTAAATTTGACAACTTCAGGTGTCAAGAGTGATTCTTTTGAATTTTAAAAAATTCCTTCAACTTTTGAGGAAATTGCAAACTAGTCTTAGCCTTGAAACCCTAGGGTTTCTTTACAAGTATACCATTTCTATTGTTTTTTTATGTCATTTAAGGTCATGACTTAGATGGGTACCTCGCCACCGCTTCAGGGATGACCTTGTCCGGCCAAGAGGTGACATCATTCATTAGGAACTGCAATTCAAGTGTTTTGAGTTTTGGGATTTCCTTGATTTGAAAATTTTTAGCGATATCTGGCGATAGGAAAAGAAGCTTTAGCCGGTGTGCAGATCAGATTCTTCAAGATCCGATGAAGCCAAGATTTAAGGTTAATTTAACCCTTTCTGGCTGCTTCTAATGGTGCTTTTTCACCAAAATATATATTTTTTTAAACTAACTTCAGGCTAGATAAATAACTATTTTGATGGCCTGAAGCCTGCACACAGTTGTGTAAATATCAAATTACCACTATTTTTATTATTTCTCTTGAAGCAATATATGTTACTCATCAAAGTAAATTGTTAGTATTTTCATGAAGATATAAATTACTTGAATAAAAATCAAACACAACTAATTTACCAATTTTCTTACCTTTGGAGCAATCGTGCTGATATCGTGTTGTGAATTGATAAAAATTGGTGAATTTGATGGCTTGCAAACAGAACAATAATTGTAACTATAAGAGAAAGAGAGAGAGAGAGAGAGAGAGAGAATAGATATAGAGAAAAGGCTATTTTCTTATTCAATTCTGTATGTTTACGATGAGAATGCTATGACCTGTATATATGCATCAAGTTAGTTCTGTATTAATTATACATAATCAAATCATAAAGATTATGATCTTACAATCGTAATCGTAATCGTAATCGTAATGAAAATATTATAAAAATTACGATCCTGTAATTATAATCAGATATTAAGAAATCCTTAGTTAAAATGAGTGTAATATTCAATAATATATTATGAAGATTACGATCTTATAATCGTAATCAAAATATTTTATAATATTAATATCCTTTTCAAAGCCAATTATAAAGATGTATTTTTTTCACCAAAATAGTAAAATTTTATCCAAAATTGACCTAATTATTAAATGTCATGTGGCATTAACATTTCATGTCCAACTTTTATAAAATATTTAATGTTTCTATTTAATATATGTCGTGCTTATGCTTAATTATATCTGTTAGACGTTATAAAGACGACTTTGATTGACATATTAAAGTTCAAATTAATATGATACTAGAACGTAATCTCTAGCGGTCAGAGGATTATCTTCATAAAATATATTAACTTTTTTTAACCAAAATCTTCTCTTTAGCATAGAAATTATATTTATTTATTTTTGAAAATGCTTTTAGGATCTAGGTTGTTGATCTTTTCAATATATATATATATATATATAGTTTAAATTGTTAATTCAATGAATTTAGAATTTGAATTGAATCACTATAAAAATTATATAAAATATTTTTATTTGGATAATTTTTAAAGTAAAGTATAGATGTTTAAAATTATCAAATTAACTTAGACAAACAATAATTATTAATAATTATACGATACAAAACACAAAATTAGTAGTCATTTGAATAATGTTAATTAGACAAGACAATTTCATATACAATATTATTATAAGACATGAATACAATCTACATAATATAATTAAAACACGACATAAAAAATAACATGAATAAATGAATATGTCAAAATCTATATAAAACTAATTATTAATGTG
>JBBYHL010478715.1:0-12881 GCA_038381835.1 Adansonia madagascariensis
ACCTTCTGAGGGAAAGCTCCAACCCCGCTTCTCAAAATTGTCAAGATTAAAAGAAACCTCCTTTGTCAAAATTATTTATTATCCATGGGGATACTCTAACCCTACCTTTCTGAAGCTATACTCAAACCCTATTTTCAATTACAATTAATTTTTTTCTCATTCTCGGACTTCTATGAATATGCCAAACAAATCTTGTTTAATCAAGGAACCCAGATGCATCTCAAAAATTGTTGATTTGATTATTCTCAAATAATTAATACCAATTGTGAGATAAATTCCAATAGTCCATCCCTTTTCTTTATTATTGCATTAAATAATCCATGTTATGTTACTTCATTTATTGTCTTATTAACATGATTTCTTTGTAATGATTATTTGCATTCATGTTTTCCAATCATTTCAAATAAAACTAAAAGTAATGTTCTGCATGGGTATCTTTTTAGTGCCCAAAGTGGAACATTCCATTTCAAAGCAAAATCCAGAGGTCATTTTTATCAAAAATCTCTATATTCCCAATCTCTCTAGGGCGTATGTGAGATTAAATCTTTTTCATCAAAACATGGACTATTTCTACAAGATTCATGCATTAAAAGGGGTTATATCGAAATAATGACAAGCTAAAATCGAAATAATCAAAACTGAGATAAGACATAGCTAGTAAGGTATTGATTTCGAGCATCACGAAGAGGTTCGTACCTCATCACGCATAACCAACTCCCGAACCCAAACGGTGAATCTTTGCACTATGTAGACCACGGGATCGATGTCTTGAGTTTCGTAACTCAAAACATAGGTTTCAATAGGCATCCGGTCATGCCTAGCCCGAAATGATCGGTGGTGACTCTAAATGTTGGCCATTTTGCGATAGTCGTTTGAGACCAATAAGATGAGCGATTCATCTTATGGTCCCCCTCACTGTACCACAAGTCGAGAATCCATACATTCTCATTTTCATCACATCGCCAAAGGAAAAGTCTCAAACAAAGAGACAATCCAAGTCAGAAAAATATTTTAAGTCATACGCATTCATAGATTCACGAGGATCCACCCCAGGGTACGTTGCGACAATGGACATATTAGATCAAAATAATTTTAATAATGCTTATCGAGAACTTAAAATATCTAAAAAGTTAACCTAGTAAAATTAAATAAAATAGGCCTAAATAAAATACTTAAATATGTACATGGGCTATATTTTATCTAATGTATTTTTTTTATAAGGCTTGATCTTAAATTAAATCATTTATGACCCAATATAATGAAATAAAATAGGCCCAAATAAACTAATTAGATATACACGTAGGCTCTTTTTATCTAGTGTATATTTTTTTATAAGGTTGGCCTTAAATTAAATAATTTATGACCCAATATAATTAAATAAAGTAGGCCTAAATAAACTAATTACATATGCATATGGGCGAGCTTTATTTTATTTAATATATATTTTTCATAAGGCTTGGTCTTCAATGAAATAATTTTAGACCTTGCCTTAGCTAGGAATATTGGGGATTAGAAATGAGCTGTTGGTACGAATGGCCTCAATGATACCTCGATGTGACTTTGATACTTTGACTATTAGCCTAGACAAAATAGAGTGTCAACAATTACCCCTTTTAGGCCATTGCTGAGCATTAGGAAAAAAGACAAATAGACACTATCTTGTTAAGGATATAACATTGCCATGTGAGTACCTATAGGAAAATGGAGATCTAGTTATTATTATGCTGAGATAGGTAGAGTATGTTGGTACCAGTCTCGACTGATAAAAAATTTAAATGACATTTGTAGGGTTTAACCTCTCTACTAGGTTTATAGTTTTCTAGGTTTGATCCTCAAATAGGTACCAACTAGTATGGGCTTTGACTCGATAAGCATCCAACTCTTTTTTGGACTAAAGTAGGGAGGTGTTAAACTTTTTGTGGACTGACTTGATAAGCATCCAACTCTTTGTGGACTAATGTAAATAGGCATCCAGCTCTTTGTGGATTGAGGTAAATATGTGTCCGTTCTTTATAGATTGAGGTAAATAGGTGTCTAGCTCTTTTGTGGACTGAAGTACCAGCTCTTTTATGGACTAAAGTATGTAGGCATCCAACTTTATGTGGACTAAGGTAAGTAGACATCCAGCTCTTTATGGACTAAAGTATATAGTCATCTAGCTATTTGTGGATTGAAGTAGGTAAACATCTAGCTCTTTACAGACTAAGGTATATAGGTGTCTAGTTTTTTATGGACTGAGGTATGTAGGTATCTAGCTCTTTATAGACTAAAAGAGAAAATGCATTTAGCTCTTTGTGGACTAAAAGGGAAAAAGGTGTCCAGTTTTTTATGGACTAAAAGAAAAAAATATGTCTAGCTTATAGACACCTCATTTTATCTGGGTCGATTTCTGACATCCTAAGACTTAGGTGAAAGAAATCAAAAAATAGAAATAAAAATTGGTGAAAGATTTTTTGGGAGGTTTGAAATTCCTGTGGACCACATTAAAGAAAAATATAAAAATAAGGCATTAAAAGCCACTATTCATGGTGTCAATCGGGTCATTCAAATGAATGCATGAATCAATTTCCCATTATTTGTGACCAAGTTGAGGTAACTCGAGAAGCCATAGATATGTGCAAGTTTTATTAGTGTAAGAGTATGATACGAAGCTTTACATAATCAAAATTTTGAATGTTCACATGTAGTATCGATATAAGAGGGTTAAGTATCGAAGATGTGGTATCGATACCTAGTATGTTTGTATCAATACAGACTTTGGCAGTAGCAAAAATTATGATTTTTGACAAAATGTATCGATACACAAGCATGAGTATCGATACAAATCTATGGAGTATCGATACATGCCTCTAAGTCTCAAGACTGGAAACATTTTTTGCTCTTAGTATCGATACATAGCTCATTGTATCGATACTTAGGAGTAAAAAGTACTTTGTGTATCGATACAACATGTTTTGCATTGATACACCAAGGCATTTTTTCTCAGTTTGAGCCACTTTTCAGCCTTTGAAAACTTAATTTAAACATGTTTTTGTGCCAAGGCATTATCATAAATCATTGCAAACCTCAACTATGGGCTCATTAATGGATTCAAACAAATTTTTAGGGCCCAAACAATCAATGACAAAGGTCACATTCATAAGATATATAGGTATAAGAGGGTATTGCAAGCATATCTCCAGTTGCAGGCTATCACAGCCTTTCTACGTCCTTGCTGAGCATGGCAAAACCAATAAAAAGATAGTCAGCTAAGTATGGTAGCTGGAGATGTCCCCTGGTGTGGAAAGGAAATATAAAAAATGGCCTTGCATTGTCTTCTAAAAGTAGCGGCTGAGCATTGAATAGAGGACTCTCTCAGCTATAAAAAAAAAAGCTCTCCAGCAATCGTAGAAAATTGATCATCCATCCCCACAAATCCTCCAGTAACACTAGCTCTAAAAACTCACTAAATATACTATTCCATTACTTTTCACCCTCAACCAACCTCATTCTTGTAGCTCCCTAAAACCACCACTAGAAAACCTTTAAAAACTTAACCTTTCACATATGTTCATCCTCAAAACACCCTACCAGTAACCATATTACCATAAAGCTTTTCCTTTCATCCTTTTTTTGCTAAATAATAACAAAAAGAGGGAAGTAACTGAGCTTAAAGCCACTGCTTAAAAAATGAGGAAAGTTCAAGCTTTTGCTAGTATATTTTCTAGCACGTTCCATAGACTTTCTATTTTGATCATCCATTTTATTCTAGTATGCCCTTCATGTTACCATGACCCTCTTAAGATTCTTTTGCATCATTGTTGCCTTGATTGTGGTAATCTCAGGATCTTGATGACCCTCTTGACACTTTGATGTTATGGGATATATAAACTTACCAAACTTCATTTTCATTATTACACAACCTCTGTTCATGCATCTTTTGTAATGTTCCTTCAATATTCACATATCTAGTTCATACTTAAATGGTCACCTTAACATATCTTAAGTACGTTTAAACATTTTCTTGTGTTTTAAGGAGTCTCATGAAATAAAAATGTTGTCTTGACAACTTAAACATCCATTCCTTTATTCAAACATGTTCATATCATTTTTATGCACCCTATTTGTCATCTTTTTGCATTTGTGTGACCCATTTTCATGTCAAAATATCATCTTTGTATGTTTACATGTTTAACTTTTGTCTATCTTTGTATGTGTTGCAATTTTGTTCATGACATCTCCATCAAAATACTTGCTTATTTCTTAAAACTTGATTTTTAGAAACATCCCCAAGTTAAGTTCATGCTGCCTCCAATAGATAAAGAGTAGCATGGACTTACTACTTTTATCAAATTGGTCTCCCAATCTTGGGGGTAAATCAACATTTTAGCTCTGGATTCATGGTGAAATAAGTTCATTTAAAAAAAATAAAAATCCTTTTAGTATTAAACATTGATCTTGAGTCTCATGTTCCCTTTAGTAACATGGTCAACAGGTTGTTCCATTATCCTAAACTACTCCAGGATTATGGAATGAACTTGTGAAGCCTATGTTACTTTTTGTCATGGATGTTTAGATGTCCTAGACCCGAGTCTACCTTTGAAAAAATTGAAATATCAAATAATTCCCCTATTTTGCTTTGGTAGTACATAATCTGATTTTTGGAAAATCATTTTAGGGCCACAAAATATTTCTTTTGGTTTTCTAATATTTTTCCCTTAAAAGACATCAAAGTACCTTCTAACAGTGTCTTATTTGCCCTCGAATCATCTCGGATGAGCGAGTTATGATTTTTCAAACCTTTATTGGCCGAAACCCCTAGAACCAACATGCAACATTTTGTTTAGGGCATTTTGGCCAATCAAATGATTTTGATGAAAGTATTTTTCCTAAAAAGTGTACAAAATTCCTTTCCGAAAATGATTTTTCAATGTTCGGCAAGTCTTTTCCCCTGCAAGTGCTACTAGTGTCAATATAGACTTAACTTTAAAAATTAATTTCACTTAGAGAGACCATTTAGAATTTTTAGAATACTTTTACATTAAACCTTATCAAGTTATCTTTCTAATGACACCTTATTCACCACCTAAAGCATTCGAACGAGCCTTAAATAAATTCAGGAAGGAAAGTGACATGATGTTGTCTCTTATTTTTATCCTAGTTCTTGAATCTCCTTTTATCGAGACATTCGAATATCTCAAAATGTGTCCGATTGGTTCCCCCACAACATCAGGCCCTTTTGACTCGAATCAAGATTAAAATACAAAAAATAGGATTTCATTCACAAAAAAATTTAAGGACCAAATTAGTATTATTTATCTTCGTATGGTTGTAGAATAGATAGAGAAAAAATGGATTAGAAGGTCCAAAATTTTACCAATGGAATTCTGTCTGCTATAAAATTTTTCTAATGGAGATACCTCAACTCCATTACTCAAAGGGATACTCAAACCCCATTTTAAATTAAAAAATTTAAATTTTTTCCTTGTTCCAAAATGTTTTCCTAACTTCGAAGATACTCTAACCCCACTACTAAGGGGATACTCCAACCTTTTTTAAAAAAAAATGATACAAAATTTTTCTTTATTCCTAAATATTTTCCTAACTCTGTCTTTGGGGATACTCTAATCCTACCTCTCCGAAAGAATACTCCAACCTCACTTTGTATTTTCAAAACTCAATCCAGACTTTATATTCATAAAAACTTAATTCAACCTTTATATTCATATAAACTCCCTATGTTCCTCGCATCTTCAAGGCGCATAGATGAGCTAATTTAAAAAAAAAGAAAAAAGAAAAAAAACTGGATCTATTTTTACAAAACTTCATGCATTAAAAGGAATTATATCTAAAAAAAGGCTAAATGGAACTGATTAAACCGAGACCAAAGTGAAATATAGTTCATAGGTATCGATTTCATCCATCATGGGGATATTAATCCTTCGCCACTTGTAATTAACTCTCGAACCTAACCAATAAATCTCTGGACTCTATAGACCTTAAAATTAATGTTTGGAGTTTCGTAACTCAAAATATTATTTTTGGTAGGCATCCGATCCTGCCTAGCTAGAAATGATCGGTGGTGACTCAAGTTTACGGCCATCTCGTGGTGGCTATCCGAGACTAGTTAGATAAGTGACTCACCTAACAGTCTTTCTCCCCTTCATATTGTTATGCCTAATCTAAATCACGATCAAGGGATAACTCAAAGGTTTGACTATGACCAACCATTACTTGTTTTTAAGTCAAACGTGCTATGCCCTTTGGATTGCCTGAAGTTTTAAAGATAAGGCACATGATGACATAGCTCTTTATGGAGTAAAAAAAAAAAGGTGTCTAGCTCTTTGTGGAGTAAAAGAAAAAAAAGAAAAAAGTATCCAACTTATTATGGAATAAAAAGAAAAAAGCATTCAGCTCTTTGTGGACCAAAAAATAAGAGTTTAAATACCTTACCTAGAGCCTTTTGGGGCTTTTCAAAAACAAGAATTTGTACATGAGGTTCTTTATTACTTTGACTTTTGTGAGTAAGAGTTTGTACTTAAAATATGTTAATTGTCATATGAATAATGAATAAATATGTGAATGCATGTTTAAGTGATACGAAAGAGGTGATTTAAAAGCCTAATCAGATAATTAGCTTTGGAGTCTTGAATCATCTTCCATCTTTGAGCTTTATTGGGTGTCTTGTGTTTTAAAGTTTGCCAACTTTACTTTCAATTTTCAAAAGTTTTTTTGAATGTTAAGGTTGTTTTTGAAGGTTGAGGTAACCTGTGCTGTGCAGGAAGGTTCTTGAGTTTGACCAGCTTGTATTAGTAGGTTAACAGACTTGGCGAGTTGACACTTGACATGCTTGGAAAAATGTATCCAATGGTTTGAAGACAAGGATCAAGGATCATTGATTTGGCTCTACTTTTTAGCTAAGGTTTATTAAGGGACATTTTTCATCACATTTTTCAACATGGAAGAAGTCTTAAGGGTAAGTCTAGTTATGGTTCTAGAATCCATTCTCAGCATTTTGAACTTGAGAAGACTTACCTGCTAGGTTTTATCTTCATTAAAGTAATACTAAGAAATTATATTATCAATTTTGTATAATCTATCAAGTATTATCATGCATCATGCAATATGGTATGTATGTAAGGATAAAATATGAGATTCAAGAAACAAAATGGTTGTATTTCATTTTTTAAAGAAGAGGAATACAATTTATAGAACATCTTAGAAGGTACAAAGAAAGTTAAAAAGTAACTTTTCCAATAATTGATTCTTTTTTTATGCTAATGACAAGAGTTTTTTACTGAGTACTTCTGAAGATTTCTCTTAAATAATCGACTTTCTTCGTGTCAGTCATTTTTCAAGAAACCTATTAGGTTGCCCTATGGTAATTGCCCTAAGCTTAAATAAACATTGTTTTTTCCTCCATGATCGAGTAAAAGTATGTTCAGTAAACCTAAGATAAGATGAAGAGGTTGGGCTAAATTTTGGTATTTCAATAAAGGATGGTCCTGTTAAGTTGGTACTGGCTTTGTTAGATTATGTTTAAATAAGGGTAAGGTTTGGTTGTTTAAGTCGCCCTTCCCAACATAATGATGCCTTTGTACGTATCCATTCGAAAGACCTTTTTAGGCATAATACTTCTTAATGGAATCAGAGTTGACGAGGCTAGGCAAATCATTGCCACCCATCTCTGTTAGAATTAATGCTCCACTAAAGAAACTTGCTTAACCACATAGGGACCTTCCAACTTTAGGGTCCATTTTCCTCAAGTATCTTTGTGAATTAGAAATATCTTTTTAAGTACTAAGTCTCTTTCCTAAAACTAATAAGGATGGACTTTTTTCTTGTGAGCTCTTGTCATATGCTTCTAATACATCTATACATGGCAGATAACTGTCACTTTTTTCTCATCGATGAGGCTAAGTTGCTCATATCGATTCTTAACCCATTCAATTTCATCAAGCTATGATTCCATTAAGACTTTGAGTGAAAAGGATTTCAACTTCAATAGGCAAGACTATCTCTATCCCATAGACTAGGGTGAACAAACTAGCTCTAAAAGAAGTCTAAACTACTGAGTGATAGGTCTGTAGTGTGAATGGTAGCTTCTCATGCCAATCTTTATAAGTTTCAACCATTTTCTCGATTATTTTCTTAATGTTTTTGTTGGCTACTTTGATTGCCCCATTCATTTTTTGACAGTATGGCATTGAATTATGGTGCTTTATCTTGCACTGAAAGCAAATTACTTTCATCATTTTGTTGCGTAAATTATGTGCATTATTTGTGATGATTTGTTTGAGTAGTCCATGTCAGCAGATGATGTCTCATTTCATAAACTTACACATAACAGATCTAGTGATGTTGGAATATGAGGCTGCTTCTACCCATTTAGTGAAACAGTTAATGGCAACCAAAATAAAATGATGTCCATTTAAAGTTTTAGGAATGATCAGTCCAATCATATCCATACCCCACTAGGGAAAAGCCATGGTTTCATCATGACATGCAGAGGTCAAGGTGGGACATGGATTTTGTCCACATAGATTTAGCACTTATGGCACTTTCAAGCATAGTCCATGCAGTTATTTTTTATGTCAACCAGTAATATCCAGACTCATGACTTACTTTGCGATTCTAAGTCTGTTAGCATAAGTACCACAAATGACCACTTCAAAAATTCTCTTAGCTTCAAGAGCATCCACACATCAGAGTAATATTTAATCTTAGCTTTTCTTGTACAAGACTTCACCATCAAACTTGTAGACAGTCTTTGGATAGTTAACATGTTAGTTTCTGTAGCATGCTCTAGGTGTTTTTAACCTTAAATGTAATAAAGAATGTCATGGTACCATGGCAACCCATCTTTTTCTTCTTTTATACTATGGTAGTAGGCGAGAGCTTCGTTAATACTTATTTAGATAGGTGTGACTTTTGACTCCTAAGTTATTTCAAACATATAAGTTAGAGTCACTAAAGTGTCTGCCACTTAGTTGTATTCTGGTAAATGTTTGAAGCTGATTTCATTAAATTGTTATTTTAGTTTATTGATTAGCCTCTTTTATTGGAATAGCTTAGCATCTCATGTTTCCTGTTCTTTTCAAAGTTGATAAATTACCAAAGCAAAGTCCTAAAACACTTATGAAGTTCTAATGCCCTTTTCTATAGTCACACGAACCCCTAATACACATGCTTCATATTTGGTTATGTTGTTAGAGCAGTTGAATTTTAGTATAATGATGAAGGATAATAATAATCTTCATTTGGTGAGATTAGAGTAGCCCTTAATACATTTAAGGCTCCATCAAAATATATTTTCCAAGATTTGCTTCAATATATATGATCTTCTAACTTGCATATACAAATTAAGTCTTCATCTGGGAATTCAAAATCTAATTGTTCATAATCCTCTTCAGTTTATCTTGCCAAGAACTCATCTATCGCGTTACCTTCGATGGCTTTTTGACTCATATGAATGATGTCATATTTAGAAAGCAAGACTTGCAATCGAGCTAACTTTCCAGACAAAGCAAATGCCTTGCACAGATATTTGATAGGATCTAATTTGGCAATCAGCCACGTGGTGTGATATAACATACATTGCCTTAACCTCAAGCCATCCAAGCTAGAGCATAACATAACTTCTCGATTACAAAGTAGTTATTTTCATGCTCTATGAATTTCTTGCTTAGGTAATAGATAGCTAGTTCTTTCTTTCTTGGCTCGTCATATTGGCCTAATACACAGCCCATGGACTTTTTTGAAGACTAACAGATATAAGATTAGTGGTCAATTGGGCACCGACATACAAGTACTGGGAGGCTTGACAAGTAACGTTTGACCTTGTTGAAAGCTTGTTGGTACTTATAGCGTTTTGTTTTTGGAATAGGTGAAAGATCAGATCATATTTGTTGGTTGGCTGGGATATGAATCTGGCTACATAATTCAGTCTCCTAAGGAAACTCCTTACTTTCTTGTAGGTAAAAGGCAGTGGAAGGTTTTGGATAGCCTTTACCTTGTCAATATCAACTTTAATTCCTTGTTTACTCACAATGAAGCCTAATAGTTTGTCAGAGATAACACCAAAGGTACACTTGGCTAGGTTTAGTTTGAGTTGATATTTACATAGCCGTTTAAAGAGTTTATGGAGGTTAGCGGTATGCTTAATCTCTTTTGAAGACTTGGCAATGATATCATCTACATAGACCTTTATTTGTTTGCACATGAGGTTATGGAATAGTGTCACCATTGCCCTTTGGTAAGTTACCCTGGCATTCTTAAGTCCAAAAGGCATAACCTTATAGCAAAAGGTACCCACATGGTCATAAAGGTGGTTTTTCCATGTCTTCAGGTGCCATTTTAATCTGATAGTAGCTTAAAAATTCATCCATAAAGGAAAATAAAGAATTTTTAGCAGTAGTATCTACTAAGGTATCAATGTGAGGCAAAGAGAAATTATCTTTAGGGCTTGCTCAATTTAAGTTCCTGTAATCTATGCATATCCCACTTAACCATCCTTTTTAGGAAATAAGATAATATTGGCTGCCCATTCAGGATACTTGGCTACACTAAGAAATCCTATGTCAAATTGCTTCTTTAACTATTCTGTAATTTTTAGAACCATTTTTGATTTTATTCTCCTAAGCTTTTGTTATACATGTTTGCACTTAGGTTTTAAGGGAAGTTCATGAACCACTATATCAATGTTTAGCCCAAGCATGTCTTGGTAGGAGCAGGTGAATACATCTTAGTATTCTTCTAGAAGGTTACTCAATTTAGCTTGGGTTAATGGGTTTATTAGAGGTTCTTATCTTGACATCTTTTCGATCTTCCTCTGTCCCAAGTTCACTATTTTAGTACTATCATCATGGGGCAAGATTTATTTCTTTTCTTGTTTAATTAATGTCAATAAATCAAGTAACATAGTGTTTTTTTCAAAAGCCTTCTTAGGTTTGACCTCATCAGTGTAGATTGGTTGCTTAAAATCAATTTCTAGAGTCTCAACAGGAATATTCAAGCCATTTTCATTTAAGCGCCTGAAAATATAATGAAGAACAATATAGGCAAAAAAACATACAAAGAAAAGAAAAAAGGTCTAAGGATTTGGCAAAGAAAAAGATAGGCATAAGAGATGGAATAAAAAATGCTTAGTTATTTTTATTAATAATGTTTCATAAAAGTATCCCCATGCAAAGGGTCCTACAATGCTCTTGGATAAAAGCATTCAGGCTTAGTTCATAGCATTACTTTGAATTAGATCAAACAATATAGGAATCTCAATTTTAGTCAAACTGCTTAGAATAAATCCTAGAATGCACAACCAGTCTTACTGCACGTTATTAAAGTTTAGACCTCATCAATTACATTGATAAAGAATTCTTCAGATGCTTTACTCAAAATAACCTTTGTATTACCAAAACCAATAGTTCTCCCTGATTTGAATTAATGTATCCTCCTGAAAAAAAACTTTCTTATAGTGATGGTAGCACCATTGGTTCATCTTCCAAATCTTGACCCTTTAAATGAGCCATTCTCTTTTCCTGTGCTTTCTAGGCTTATTTCTTCTATTAGTAGGCATTAGGTTTGAATCTCAAACCCCATTGCTTATTTGATGGGCGACTTTTGGAGATCTTTTATAGATGCTTTCCTAGTCTCTTTCCAACCTAAGCACCCTTATCGATAGTCAACTAGAGACTTATGTTAATGCTTTTGATAAATGAGGCTTAACCATGGGTAAACCTTCTTTAATGTAGATATCATTAACAAACTCAAATGATTGGAAAGAGGATTTTGGTATACTCTCATCAAGCTCAATATATAGGGCATACTTGGAAGTAGTGGCAATAATATCCTCTTTATCGCCAATGCTGACAACTTTATTCTTTACAATAAATTTTAACTTTTCGGGTAATGAAGATGGCACTGCCCTTATGTAATGGATCTAAGGTCTCCAAATTGGCAATTGTATCCATCACATGAAAATCCACTTCATACATGTATGGCCTAATCTTAAGCAGGATAGTGATGCTCCCAATGACCTACCTACATGTTCCATCAAATGTTCATACCACTGTGTGACTATGCTTGATACAAAAATCATCAATAAGAAGTTTATTCAAGCACATTGAAGGTATTACATTCAAAGTTAACCCGTTATCGATGAGAACTTTTGGCAATGCACTTCTTTTATAATAGGTAGTGATGTAGGGAGCTCAACAATTCCACTAACCTCCATAGGGTATTTCATCATCACTGAAAGATATGCAATTGCGTGCAATAATACTACTTACTATGTGATCCAATTGACCTATTGGAATGTTAAATGGGACATAAGCTTCATTCAAGATTTTAAGTAAAGCTTTTCTATGGGCTTCATAATTTAAGAGCAATAATAGCATAGATATCTTAGCATATTACTTGTTTAGCTGATCAATAATGCAATATTCATGGTGGTTAATGAATTTAAAAAATTTTATAGCCTCTTTCTCGCTTACTAATTCTTTGATTGCTTCTGACTGTTTCTTTATCACTACAGTGTTAGAATTGTTGGAGAAGCATTTTTTTATTGATTTTAGCTTCAGATGTAGCTAAGGCATAGCATCTACCACTATAAGTTAGATGGCTTACTCCCAAGAGGTCAATGGTGGCTGCTTGTTAGGTAGATTCCTCGGTCATCACTACTCAGCTTTCATATTTTCATGCCATTACTTTGTCCTTTTTATATGGAAAATGAGATGGGAGCTAAAAATTCATTCTCGAGGTAGGCTGTGTAGGGGAAATTTCGGTATTTGGCTAATCAGCAAATAGAATCTATGATCTTTTGACTCTATAAAGGAGAACATTCTTATCTTTTTCTATCCAATTGATGGAACCATCTCTGTCCTCCTCCAGTTCTTCATAGAACT
>JBBYHL010478808.1:0-48103 GCA_038381835.1 Adansonia madagascariensis
TTCGTGCATCTTATTTATCATCTTTTTTCATTTTTTCTATTTCCATGTTAAAATGTCATTTTTTTGTGTTTGCTTGTAGTCCTAGGTCATAAGGATTGGGATCAAAATGTTATCTTTGTTAATTTGCACCTCGATTGCCAGGTGCATTATTGGTTGCTCGATTGATATTTTGGTGACCTTGTAGAGGGTAGCTTTTTGGTGGGTTGGATGGGATTACAAAGGATAGGTTATAGGTTATGGCATTAATTGGCTAAAGAGGTATGGTGATAGGGCGAGAATACAGCGTGCTTGGGTAGTGAGGGTCAGGTATTTGATGTCATTTCGAATAAGATAAGCTAGCATAACTTATAGCATTGGCCTCTATTTTCTTCTTTTTACTGGCAATAAGCTTCTTACTTGATCTAGACATTTCCCTGCATTAATCATTTCTCCAAAGAAGACTAGGCTTGCGAATTTTTTGGTGGCATTCCTTATGAGCTTTTCGTAATAAAGAGCATATAAAGTGTGAATAAAAATGACTATCATTTCTTTTTCTGTAAGGGAAGGCTGGACTAGGGCTGCTTCTTCTATCCACTTTTGGGCGTATTATCTGAAATTTTTAGTGGATCTTTTCTCGAAATTCATCAGGGAAAGTTGATCTAGTGCCTAATCTGACACGTGCTGGTATTGATTTAGAAAGGCCTTAGCCAAGTCAGCCCATGATTGGATTTTGACATTATCTCGCTTGATATACCATCGAGCTGTTACCCAAATGAGGCTATGCTGAAAGCAATGGATGAGGAGCTTTTCATCTTTCTCGTACCCAGCCATCGTTCATAGGTATATTCGGACATGGATAAAAGGGTCGGTGGTTCCATTAAGCTTTCAAACTCTGGGACTTTAAACTTTGAATGAATGATAAGGTTGGACACCAAAGATAGCGATTGCGCATCAAGAGCTCCGAACTTGTCATTCCCCTCGATAGCTTGGAGGCCTTCTTCTAATAGCTAGAATTTGTTCACTTCTGCTACAGTCATGGTGGACTTTTGACCTTCTGTTTTCTCTGGTTCCTCATGGTCAAGGGTTATCAAATCTGCTGAGGAGACTCTCACATTCACCCCTTGAGTACTGGCAATGAATTGACCTACCGTAAGGGATTAAGGTAGATGACTGGTGTAGCTTGAGCGGTAAGTGTAGGAGCTGGCCGTTGTTCCTATCTAGTTTCCCCTTGGACAGGTTCTGGATTATTGACAGGGGGACTTTCAGCGTTAGGAGGATCATTCCTTATTTCAGCAGTGCTAGCTTATCCTTGTTCTTTCATAAAGGTAGTCATTAGTTCCATAAGTTTTGCGATTTGATTTTGCATTTCGTATTGCTGATGAAGCATCTGGTCTTGTGATTCCTTAACCATTAGCTCAAGTCACTCAATACGAGCTTCATGATCACTCTCTATGATTTATTTATGGTGTCATGTGTTGTAGCGGTGCATGATGTAAGGTTTCGTGTTCCTAATTGATCTCAAAATCCCTTGCACTTTTATGGCCTAATTCCCGTATTAGACTTTTATTAAAAAATGTGTCTATTAATGAGCATTTATGATGCAATGACGAGTTAAGATACTGAATGATTGATGCAAGCGCAATGAAAAATGGCAAAATTAAATGTTCATAGACATTGGAGACAGTTGATTCTTGGAACAACTTTATCAAAACATCATTCATAGAGTCATAAAAGGGTTTTTTCTCTTACGACATGATTACATCTAAAAATATCTAACATGATTACATTGTGTAATCACACGATCAAGAAAACCCAAAAGTCATTGCTCACGATCTCTAATAGGTATAATGTCTCACCTTATGGATCGAGCTACTTCAATTATGTCATCCGCCTCTCGTTGAGCCATCTGAACTTGTTCAATGAGGTACTGATATTATTCTTGGTAGTTTGACATGCTTAGTCGATTGTCGCTTGCCAATCTAGTTCGCATTTCTTAGAAGCCCTTGTTAGTTCATTGATATGACCTTGATGATCCTGAAGAGACTGTTCCAACTCTTGTATTCTATGAATGAGGGCTTCATTTTCAACCTTGGTGGCTCTCTCATCTCGCATTTGGGCCTCGAGTCTTTGATTCCTTTATTGGTAGGTGGAAGTAAGAGCTCGTGCCCTTGTGAACTTTTTTTTACTGGTTCTGACTTCTTCCTTTTGCTAATTCAGCTCGTGATTGAGAGTGGCAACTTTTACTTCCTATTCGACTAATGTCTTGCCAATACATCGGGATTTGTTAGCTTTTCAGAGTGTTACATAATCCTTGGTTAAGCTCTCAATGTTATCTTTGAAGCGATCCTTTTCTTTAACTACTTGATCTATTTCACCACTCCTAAGATAGATATCTATCTCCTAAGATAGATATCCATCTCTAGTTGGCCCTTTTCCTCTTTAAGTCGAGAGATTTCTATAGCAAAGGATGTTTTTTCTCATTTGAACTCCCTTCCAAGTAGCTCGATCTTAGAAGGCAGTTCTTCTATTGGGATTTGCATTATCCCAGAGTTGGGTGGTGGTAATGGATCGTTGATACGATGGAGTCTCCATTCTTTATATCTAGGTGTAGTGGGGCTTTCTCGCCAGTATCTTTCCATACAATGGATCTTCTTCCAAGCTTGGAAAGCTAATTAGACTTCCGCTTTATAATTGGGCTCTCCATATTCAAAATCCCAATGTCCCAAGTCTTCGAAGAACGGGATGAAGTACTGGCACTGAAACTGATGCAATACCAACAGAGGAGCATAACTGGTATTTCCCTATAATCCCAGGAGCGGTACATAAGTATAGTCTCCACTTCTATACATAATCGACTAAGGAAACAGCTATGAGGCTCTCCCTGTGATTTCTTCCTCCTTGACGTTTCGTAATTTCTCAACCCAATGCTTTTATGTCTTATCTTGATGACATTCTTCCTCTAATGCCATGCAAAGAGGACTGATCTTGAAGAAAAACTTTTGCCTAACTTTCCCTTTCCTAACACAGAGATGACCTAGGAGCCATATCTGGAGAATAGGGTACACCGGATAAACTTTCTTGCTCTCGTTCTTTTACAAAAGCTGAAGGTGTAGATGGTTTCAACGATAATGGCAGAAGTAGGGTTAATGATGCAACATAAGCGAGAAAAGAAATCTGTGACTGCCACCTCTACATAACCCAAAGTCTTTGGGAATATAATGAGCCTGTAAATTACCAGAGCGTAAACATCTTGAGCTTTTTTTTTATAAAAAAGATTTGCCATGCCCTCTTTCAAGCTAGCCCAAGAGATGCACTTGCTGCTCCCTTTTACTTTGACGTAACTATTAACCCATGCTTCTATGGCTCCTAGAATTTGCCTCAACCTCTTTTTGAATGGAGGAGGCGTTAGTGCTTTGTAGTAAATCTGGTCTGACTTGGCCCTTTCTATGTTGAGCATACCTATGTCCTCATCAATGGTAGAGACTAAATCTTATTGGTTAAAGGTGAAACATCGGTAGGCTAAATTCCAGACTGTGTCGCTGCTCATAACAAGCCATCATCTAACTGAACTTAAAGTAAGAGAGCTATATCCCAGTACTTTTTAGTGAAGGCTTCTTTCTCATTATTATCCCAACTGTCCTAAATATGCTTCAATTCCTGACAATCATTCTGATGAAAATTGACTTTAACCTCTTCATGCATTTTTGAGACATAGTTGAGCTTTAGGATGTCTCTGTCTTGATGTCGATGACCTTCTGACCATGTTTTGACATTTTCAAAAGACTCAATAGTGGAGATAAGCTATTGCTCCATAAATGATGCCCCTTGCTGAACACCAAACCAGAATAATTATCCCAAAATAATGATAGTCATGATGGTTATGATGAAATGATGCATGCACTGAAACACAAACAAAAGGAAAATAAGTTAGTGGAACATATAGAAGACAAATGTAAGGAAATAACGAATTTAAGAATATCAGAACAAAAAATTCATAACATGTCTCAACCAAAGTGGTGAGATAAGAAATAGGCAGCATTTCAACATACCAGGATGCAATATGCCCTCTATGAGGTGATGCAATATCTTATTTTGATGGAAAATTAACCGACCAGTAGTAATATTCATTTATCACCACTAATGCGGATGCGTGTTAAGCCATGACTCAAAGAACATAACAGCTTACAGTATAAGACATTGTGAATGATGGGTTTTGTTCACCATCACTTATTTGGCCATCGTTTGGGCAGCACGATGACATGTCTTGATAAATGATAATAATGCAGATGCGGGTGACAATTGTATACTCATTGTCACCTACATAATTATGGTAATTAAGAGTAAAGGTTAGGAATGTTTCCCTGAGTGACCCTATTCTTTGGGTATTCTAGCAGCATTTTGGTATGGTTTAACTCTTAGGGCTCAGTATATGAGGCTTACATTGACGCCTAAAAATCTGAATTGCTCCTTTGTCTGGTAAGGACAGTCTAGTGATCCTGATCCTAGACCCATCATGGGTTTGGCAGAATAGGTTTGATCCATTAGATGTATTTTCCTATACAAATGCAGAGGGTTACTTATGAGAGAAATAGGTAATTTACATCCGAGAAGTTATTTTCATGCCTGTGTGGAGGGTTACTCAGATGGATAGCTCACTTCCTCCTAATGATTGGGTTATAACCATGCCATGGAGTTTGGTGAGACACTAATTCACATCCAAGTGCATGGTGTGTGATAGGGAAACGATCAAACCTTTTTGCTTACTTCTGCATTACCATTTTTATTGAACTAATGATTATTCAAAAATAAGACAATCCTAACAATCATGTCAAACAAAAAATTACTTGACAAAACAAAAAAAAAAGGCTCATGGTTAAATAATGACCAAAGATCGAAAGAACTACGAACCTAGCAAGACACAGCTAGTTATTGGCCTAACTCTCTATACTATCCCTAGCGAAGTTGCCAATCTATTGCTAAGTACCCCGGGGTGGATCCTCGTGGATCTATGAGTGCATATGACTTAAAATATTTTTTTAACTTGGAATGTCTTCTTGATCGAGACTTTTCCTTCGTGACATGATGAGAATGAGAAAGTACATATTCTCGACTTACAACACAATGAGGGGGGACCATAAGATGAATTGCTCATCTTATTGGTCTCGGATGACCATTATGAAATAGCCAATGCTTAGAGTCACCACCGATCATTTCGGGCTAGGCATGATTGGATGCCTATTGAAACCTATGTTTTGAGTTATGAAACTCAAATCAATCCTGTGGTCTACATAATGCAAAGATTCACCATTTGGGTTCGAGAATTGGTTACATGCGATAAGGTATGAACCTTTTCGTGACACCCAAAATCAATACCTTACTAGCTATGTCTTATCTCGATTTCAATTCTTTTGATCTTAACTTATCACTATTTTAATATAACTCTCTTTTAATGCATAAATCTTATAGAAATACAAATCCAGGTTTTGATAAAAAAGATTTAATCTCATTTATGCCCCGAAGAAATGGGGAATATAGAGACTTTTAGTAAAATGACCTTTGGATTTTCCTTTAAAAATAGAATGTTCCACTTTGGGCACTGGAGAGATACCTCACACGGAACATTACCTTTAATTTTATTTGAAATATTTTGAAAACATGAATGCATATAATCATCATAAAGAAATCATGTTAGTAAGGCAATAAATGAAGTAACATAACATAGATCATTCAATGCAATGATAAAAAAATGGGTGGACTATTGGAATTTATCTCGCAATTAGCAGCGATTATCTGGGAATAACCGAATCGACAATTTTTAAGATGTATCTGGGTTCCTTGATTAAAGAGGTTTGTTTAACATATTCATAGGGGTCCAAGAAAAAAATTAATTGTAATTAAAAGACAGGGTTAGAGTATCTCTTTGAAAAGATGGGGTAGAAGTATCGACACTATGAACCACTGTATCGATACATATTGATATGTATTGATACATTTCTTTACATAATGCATGTTTTGGTCTTGGCATGGCCTAGCATCGATACATGAGGTCCTGTATCGATACAGAGGCTCATGTCATGTATTGATACATTTACAAGTTGTATCGAAACAAATGGGGACATTTCAAATTTTTTTCATGTTGGAGCATTGTATCGATACGTGAAACCATGTATCGATACATTCGAGAAAAATTATGAATTTTTCTATATATTTTATCCCCGAATAACTTAAACTACATCTTCTGATGCCACATCTTTGCATTTAACTTTGATATGATCCATAGGTTTTCTTAAACTCCTCAAAATACTTTTTCACCAGGTGACGTTGCCACAGATTGCTAAAAATTAGCTCGGACAAAATAAGGTGTCTACAATCAGCTAACATAATGGGCAAGGTCTAGCTTGCCATTCATTAGTCCATATTACTGCATGAAATACCTTTATGCCAATCTTAATGGACCATTCAAATATATTATAAACCTAATGTTTAAAGCCAAAACATAAAATCCACATGATTTTTAGGAAGTTGTGTCTGAGATTGAATGACTTTTTTAGCCAAAGTCATGACCAAATTCATGTTTTAATGTTCTGTTGCAAAGGGATAAAAATAGCATAAATTGGAAAATTTTGCCTGCATAGAGTTTTATATCAATACATAGAATAATTTTGCCTAAATGTATCGATACAATGAAGCTTGTATTACTCCCTTTCTATATTGATACATTTTTGCCAAAAGTCATAATTTTAGCTACTATATTTTTTTGTATTGATACAAATGCTCATATATGGATGCATTAAGCTAGTTTTTGATACGTGGCCTATTGTATAGATACAAACAGTGGGTTTTTGAATTTTGATGATGTGAAGGGCTTGTATATATACCTAAAGGCCATGTATTAAAACCTTCATATAAAAATATGGATTTTTCATATCTTTGACCTTCTCCTCACTTTAGCTAAAGACAATAGGGAACTAATATATACTCCTTTGAATGACTTTGATATTCTCTCATATGATGACCTTTGATGCCTTAGATGTTGGCTTAGACAAAATAGGGTGTCTACGATTACCCCTCTTTAGTCGTGCTGAGTGTTAGGAATAAGGCAAAGATAAATAGACATTTTTTCCTCCAGGATAGAATGATGCCCTTTGATTGCATGTAAGTAAAAAAAATCTAATTAATATTTGTTCTGATGGACATGGTATTATGGTGGCGATTCCAACTAATGCAAATGTTTAAATAAGTTTTTGTAGTGTTTAACCTCCCTACTAGGCTGTAGGTTTCCTACGATTTGACCTCCTAGATAATCACCACCTGATGTGGGCTTAGACTTGATAGACATTCAGCTCTTTGTGGACTTACTTAATAAGCATCTAGTTCTTTATGGATTAAGATTAGTAGGTGTCTAGCTTTTATGAACTAAGTCTGGTAAACATCTAACTCTCTGTGGATTGAGAAAGGCAAGCATCTAGCTTTTTGTAGACTAAAAATAGTAGGCATTTAACTTTTTATGGACTGAGATTAGTAAGCATCTAGCTTTTTATGGATTAAAATGATTTGAGTTTATAGATTTTACCTAAGGTTCCCTAAGGCTTTTAAAAACAAAAATCTATACGTAGAGTTCTTAGCTTGTTTAGGACTTTGAATCAGGAGCTTGTACCTAAAAAAATAATTATTTCATGAATGATGTATGAGGATGCAAGTGCAGGCTTAAATAATGCATGTATGATGATTTAAAAGCCTAATTTGGTAATTAGTGGCAACATTTGAATTGCCTTCCGTCCTAGAGTTTCCATCAGGTTTTTTCTTTTTTACAAATCTTGCTTTTGATGTTTAAAGGGCTATGAATGGTCGAGTTTGTCTTTATTAGGTATGGATGGCCCATGATTTGCGAAGAAAGGTCCTTATGTTTGGGATTTTTCAATTGATTAGGTTTACTAAAAAATTTAGTGGGTTAGTTTTTGGGTGACTGAAAAAATTACTTCTGACAGTCTATGTTAACTGATCCAAATCTTAGGATGCTAATGACAAGTCAAAAATGGATGGGTTAGCTATACCTTTTGGCTAAAGTTTGCTTGGAGAAAACCTTTGAACATGTTTTAAGAATAGGGATGTCTAACAGATAAGAGTGGCTATGGTTCTAGGGTTCATTCTTGGCTTTCAATCCTAAAAGGATTTTCTTAAAATTTTCATCTTCTTGAAGTAATACTGGGAAATCCTATTATCAGTTTTGTCCATTTATCAAGCATTATCAAGTAATGATAAATATGATGCAATGTGAAATGCAGGTGTGACAAAAAAAATTGAAAAAGAAATAAGTAATTATATTTCATTCCAAAAGGAGAAGAATAAAATTCATGAAACATTCTAAGATATAGAAAGAGAGTTAATGATTGATTTTTTTAGGCAATTAGTGCATTTTAATGCAAATGATGTGAGTCTTTCACTGAAGACTTTTAAAGATCTTTCTCAAGTGATCAACCCTTTTGGTATTAGTTGATCTTTAAGGAAGCCCCTTAGATTGCTCCATGATGTCGTGGTTACACTGTTCTTAGGTAGACATCATTTTTTCTCATTGTGTTTAGGTAGAAATGGGGCCTAACTGGCTTGTTTAAGGTAGGACAGGTTATGATTCATTATTTCGATTATAGTATGGTGGATAAATCATAGTAGGACAGGTAGGACAGATGATGTTTGGCTTCATAAATTTGAATACAATAGATTTGGTGACATTGGCATATAAAGCTGCTTCTACCCATTTGATGAAATAGTCAATGGTGACTAAAATAAAGTGATGCCTAGGGTAATAGGTCCAATCATATCCATACCTGCATAGAAAAAAGCTTTGGGGTAGTCATGACGTGCAGAGACAACGGTAAGATGTGAATCTTGTCTGCGTAAATTTGGCACTTGTGGAATTTTCAAGCATAGTTGATACAATCTCTTTCAAAGGTTAACCAGTAGTAGCTTAATCTAATGACTTATTTTGCCACTTGTTGTCCATTAGCATGCATACTATAGATTCCCTTATGGACTTTTTCCAAGATTTTCTTGGCTTCAGGAACATTCACACACTAGAGTAGTACTTGATCCTAGCCTCTCTTCTATAGGATCCTACCATCTAGAATTAAACTTGTGGTCATTGTTGATTTTAGTAACGTGCTCAGGTTGTGTTGATCCCAGATATATTAAAGAATGTCATGATACCACTATAAACCATTATTTTCCTCTTTTATGCTATGGTAGTGTGTTAGGGTTTTATACATGCTCATTTGATAAGTGTGACCATTGAGACTTGATTCATTTTGAACATAGAAGCCAAAGTACTAAAGCATTAGCCATTTGGTTTTTCTCTCAATCCAAATGTCAAAAACTAATTACATCAAATTACTATCTTATTTTAGAGATTAGCTTCCTATATTGGACTAGCTTAGCATTTCCTATTCTTTCTAAAGCTAGTAGGTTATTAAGGCTAAGTCTTTGAACACTTACAAAATTCTAATACCCCTTTAGATGGTGATTTGATGTCCTAGGACATATGCCACATATTTGGCTATGTTGTTGGTACAGTCAAAGTTCAATCTAACAGTGAAGGGATGATAATTATCATTAAGTGAAATCAAGATTACCTTATTTCCATGCCCTTGCATATGACGCCTATCAAAGTACATTTTTTAAGACTGTTTGAAGTCAAAGCCATATTCTTCTTTGGATATACACATCAGGCCCTCATCCATGAACACAAAATCCAATGGATCATAGTTAGCTATTGCTTAACTTGCTAAGAAATTGTCTATCATGCTACCTTTAATGGCCTTTTAATTCATATCTACAATGTCATACTCGAATAGCAAGACTTGCCACTTGATTAACCTTTTTGACAAGGTCGGGGCCTCACATATATATTTAATTGGGTCAAGATTTGCAATTAGCCATGTAGTATGGTATAACATGCATTGTCTTAGCCTTAGAGCTATCCAAGTCAGAGCATAACATAACTTCTCAATGGCTGAGTAATTATTTTCAGACTCCATGAATTTTTTGCTTAGATAGTATATAGTCTGCCCTTTCTTACCCAACTTATCATGTTAACCTAATACATAGCCCATAGACTTGTGGAAAACTATTAAATATGGACTAAACAGTAGTGGTACAAGTACTGGTGGTGTTTGACTAGTGCTTGACTATGTCAAAGGTTTCTTAGCATTCATCGCTTTATTCCTTAAGCTTTGTTTTTGAAAAAGTCAAAAGATCAATCATATTTGTCAATTAGCTAAGATATGAATCTAGTTGTATAATTTAACCTTCCAAGAATGCTTCTTACCTCTTTTTAAGTATGAGGTGATGGCAAATTCTAAATAGCCTTGACTTTGTTCAGGTTAACCACTATCCTTCACTCACTCATAATGAAGCCCAATAGCTTACTGAAAGTGACACCAAAGGTGCATTTAGTAAGGTTTAACTTTAGCTGGTATTTAGGAGCCATTTAAAGAGATTATAAAGTTTGACAACATGTTTATTCTCATTTGGCAATTTATTAATCATATCATCCACAAAACCTTTGTCTCTTGTGCATGAGGTCATGGAATAATGTTATCATTGCTCTTTGGTAAGTTGCCCTAATATTACTGAATCCAAAAGGTGTAGCTTTGTAGCAGAAAGTACTTTACATGGTTAGAAAAATGGTTTTCTCTATGTCCTCGAGTGCCATTTTAATTTGGTTGTAGCCTAACAACCTATCCATAAAGGAAAATAAGGAATTTTTAGCATTATTATCTACTAAAGTGTTAATATGAGGTAAAGGAAAGTTATTTTTCATACTTGCTCAGTTTAAATCCTTGTAGTCTGCATACGTCCATATTTACCATCATAATGTTAGCCACACATTTAGGATACTTAGCTACTTCGAGAAATCCTGCATTGAATTGTTTTTTCACTTTTTTAATTTTTAGAAGCATCACTAGTTTGATTCTCTTAAGCTTTTATTGTATGGATTTACATTCAAGTTTTAGGGGAAGTCTATGAACCACTATGTCAATGTCCAATCTGAGCTTGTCTTGGAAAGACTAGGAGAATACATCCCAGTATTCTTGGAGAAGATTGATAAATTTAGTTTGTATGGAAAGGTTTAAGAAATTTCCAATCTAGACTTCTTTTCGATCTTTTTTTGTTCCCAAATTTATGATTTCAGTAGGTTCCTCCCAAGGTAAGATATGTTATTCTTTATATTCAATCAACCTAAATAAATCGAGTGGCATGGATCTTTTTTGGGAATCCTTCTCAGGCTCGACCTTGTCAGTGCAGATAAGTTGTTCAAAATCAATTTCCAAAATCTTAGCATGAATATTCAATCATTTTCATCCAGGTACCTAAAAATATGGAAAAAAGAATAATATAGGAAACAAAAATGTATCTAACAAGGATTAAGGGTTTGCAAGAAAAGGAAAAAAATGGGACACAAGAGATGAAATGCATCATGCATAATCATTTTTTATTAATAATACTTAATAAAAAAATGCCTATACAAGATATCCTATAATGATTTTGGGCAGAAACATGTAAGTTTAGTTATTAGAATTACTTTGAATAAGATCCAAATAGTACAAGAATTTTTTATTTCAGTCTAAACACTCGGAACAAATACTAAAGGACACAAACTAGTCCCATAGTCTACTATTGATGTCCCTAGCTTATCAATGGCATTAATATAAAAATTTTTGAATGCCCTGCTTAGTGTGATTACAACATTATTAGTGTCGAAACTTTTTTCCTGATTTGAGTTAATGCATCTTCTTAGATAAAAGCTCTCCTCTAGCAATGGAAATGACATGGACTCCCATCCCAACTCTTGACCTAACAAAGAGGTCATTCTCTTCTCCTAGTTTTTTTGAGCTTATTTTCTTCGTTGATGTGCATTAAGCTTGAACCCCAAACCTCTCTTATCAATTTGATTGGTGACTTTTAGAGTTAAATGATTCCTTAAAGATGTTTTGCAAGTCCTTTTTTTAGCCCGGGCACCCTTCTTGATAATTAACTTAAGACCAATGTAAGTGCTTTTCAATAAATATGGCCTAACCATTAGCAAATCCTTCTTAACTACGTTTGTCAACTTAGTGAAAAGTGTTTGCTTATTTATCATAGAACTTGATTCTATGTCCATTCATTATTCTTTAGATCATTACAAAATTCTTTGAACATCTGAAAAATATGACCTTGAACCTTATGGAAGTCATAAAATCAATTGTTTCCTTTTTAGACATAACCTTGTTAATCATTTTTGCTTGTACTAGAATTTGCCAAATTAAGCTCATAGGCTTCTTGACTTCTTCTATGTTCTTTATGAGTTCATAGTCATTTTTGATACTAATAGCATTCATAGCCAGTTTGGTGTGAATTATGAGTGGGTTGGCTTTAATAATGGGTCTCGACCTTGCTCATCCTCGATCACCCCTTTTTTACCTTTAATGGTAGATTATTGGTCGAATTAGATGGTTTTCCCCTATATCTTGCTACTTTCTATGGCATCATCGATCATTCTGCATGATTTGACTATATTCAAAGTTCCTTGAGGCATTTCTTGCTATGCTTTCATAGTAAGGAACTCATACTATGCTAATGAACATAGCCATCATCTCTTTATCAGTCAACAAGGGGTGAATTTGGGTAGCCTCTTTTATCCATCTTTGAGTGTACTGCCTAAAGCTTTCAGGAGGTTTTTTTTCTATGTTCATAAGAGAAAAGTGATTTGGAGCCCTATTAGATACAAACTTGCATTGATTAAGGAAAGTATGGACTAGATTCACCCACGTCTAAATTCTTACTTAGTCTAGCTCTGTATACCATCAAGCATCTACCCTAGTTAGGCTATTTTAAAAGTAATAAATTGATAACTTTTCATTTTTTTTGTAACCAGCCATCTTTCGACAATATGGATATGGACAATCAGGTTTATTTTCCTATTGTACTTTTCAAAATGTGGTACTTTTCATTTAGGTACAATGACAAGGTTAGAAATTAGACCCAAAGATTTGGCATATGTAATTCTGAATTTGTCATTTACTTTGACAACTCAAAGATGTTTTTCTAGTAGCTAATACTTGCTTACTTCTTTCACAATTTTAGAGAACTTTTTTGTTTATTTTTTCTTACTTTGCCAATTCATAAAAATCTAGAACAATACGTCTTATTAGTGATAAGCTTACTTCCTGATACCTAGTAACCAAATAAGGTGCGATCATTAAGTTTATGTAGACAAATGGTTAGGCTAATAGGATTAGTACTATCGGGGGTTGTTTTTCATGTGAGGCCCCCTTAAGAGTATTGGTGGCTTCAGTACCCTCGTTCAAATTAGCTCAAGTTAGCTGGTTCTTTGCTCCTATTAGTGATATTCGTCGGTTTTTTGTCTTTTAGAAAGGCAGATAAAAGCTTTATCAATTTAGCGATTTAGGCTTGTAATTCATCAGTTTTGTAAAACGTCTATTCCTAAACCTCTCTATGCACAATCTCAAGCCTTTTGATACGAGCCTGGTGATCATTCTCCATTGCTTTTCAACAAAGACAGTGTTGTAACAGTGTTGAATGTTTAATTTCATGTTACTTTAGAATGATGATGGATTAGATGTATTGTGATATGATGAGTATGATGTATTCATGATAAGAATGTAATAATGCCTATTTAAGAATGTTATGTGAATAAAAAAATGATAAAACAAAATTAAATTATTCAAATGCAAAAGATAGTTGGATTTTAGCGATAGCTCTAAAAAAGTATATCCCGTTTAAGCAAAACATTAGTTACAACCCATCAAGTCTAAAAGTAATCAAGTCTGGAAATATTGTACATGATTACATTATTTGATTACAAGTTCTAGAAAATTCAATAGTTTCTATCTTTGATCTCCTATGGGGATCAAGTCCTGCCTTATAGATTTGGCTAATTCGATCATGTCATCTATACTAGTCTGAGCCACCCGAATTTGCTTAATGAGACTTTGGATATGCTCTTTACATTCCAACCGAGACTAATTTGCCAAAATTCAATTTTGGTGTAATTCTTTGGAGGACCTCAATAACCTCTCAACCTGGTTTTACTAAACCTGAAGAGCATGCTTTAATTCCTAAACCTTTGCCATTAAAGCTTCTACCTTAACCCTTTTTTCTTACAGAACTTATACTCAAGCTATTAGGCTTCTGCTAGTGTGGATGCTAATAAGTTCTTTTGCAGTTATCTCCTGCCTAAGCTTTCTAAGTTTCTAGTTCATTGGTGAGAGAAATGAATTAGACCTTCCATTTAACCAAGGATTTACTGACCCCTCAACACTACTTTTGCTTTTTGAAGTGCCATGTAATCTTTTTTCAGGTCCTAAAGGTTTTCATTGATAGCATTCTTTATCTTGATGAGGTCTCGTATTCACCCTTCCCAAACTTGACACTCGTGTTCCCATTAACTTTTTTCCTCTTATAACTGATGGATTTCTTTAGCAAGATGGTCTTCTCTTATGTGAATTCCCACTTCCAAATCTCTGTCATAGAAAAGACATCATCCAGTAGTATGAGGAGTTCCACTAATGGGCAGTACTATGGTATCATTAACTCACTTAACTATCCAATCATCACAAGCGGGAGTTATTGTCTTTCTCCTTTTTAATATAATACGGCAGGTCTTCCACCATGCATTGAAGACCTTTTGCATTTTGCTCGTGTAGTTATCCCTTTCATAGTCAACATTTAATATACTAAGCCCATGAATGACTGGAATAAATTATCGATAATCAAACTATTATAGGGCAATAATTGGAATATAGGTAATGCTTCTCCATAATCTATTAAGAGGTACTCATTGATAAGGCTCGCATTTGTACACAATCGAGCCAAGAATAATCCATGTAACTATTTAAGTAACCTCTTCAAAATTTAAGTTTTGAATCTTTGAAATCCACTGATCCTTGGTAATGTCCAACGACCATTTCCTTTCCAAAAACTTAATGAGAGGGCTGAGACTCAGCGTCTAAGTGTATAGTAGTCTTGCACCCTAGAAGTGGCTGAGTAGCCACATATATAGGAATAATGCACATCTGATGAAGCATACTTTGCCCTTTTTCTTTCAAAGTTTAAGGACCCAATAGTTTTCGCTATGATAGTAGGAGTAGGATTGATACTACAACCCAACTTAGAACAAATGTCCATTACAGCAACCTTTATGTCTCAAAGCCCTTAGAAAGATGATTAAGCCATGAATTGTAATGCAAAACCATCCTTAATTTTGTTTTTGTCAAACTAAGAGCTCATGGTTGATTTTAAACTATCCCAAGTGAAGCAAGCACTATTCCCCAAGTTTGAGTACATGTGAATTTACCTAATTTTCTTTGACCCTGAGCATACTGGCCAACTATTTCTTAAATGGTATTAGCTTTTGCTAACTTGGAATAAATTTGGTCAAATTAGGCTTTCTTGATATTAAGTATAGCTGTATATTCTTTTAAAAAGGAACTAGATCTTGTCCATTAAAAGTGAAACAATTGTATGCAAAATTCTAAAACTGTATGGTAGCTTGCAATAATTTTGAGCGTGGCTACATATGCAGAATTCTAGAATTGTATGGCAGATCGTAATAATCTGAAGTCAACTCAAACTTGAGCCAAGTGAGTGATATCCCCATAATCTTCTGTAAGGAGTGTTTTATCAATTTCATCCTAATTATTCAATATATCTTTCAAACCTTGAAGATTAAATTACCTAAAAAGCATTTCAGCCTGTCTAAGGTCATTGATATGTACTTGAGCTGAAGCTTATCCCCGTTCTGCATTTATTCCCTTTTTGACTTGGCCTTAATAGTCTTAAAATTTTTAAAACCTTCAACTGATGCTTATGACATGGTAAGATACTTATCTATGTAAATTGCCCCTAGAACCAACAACGTCGATATGATATGATGCATGCAGCAAGGAACAACAACAAAAAGCACTAAGTTAGTAATGTCTTAAGAATGCAACAAAAAAATCATAGAACAAAAATGCATAGTGATCATTATAATGCCTTAGAGAAAACATAGAAAAACCATAAGTATTGCCATTTTGGCGGTCTAGATTAATACGGGCAGCGTAATAGTGTGTTTGAGTTAAAGTTATCAGGATGGTGTTTTATTAGGATGAAAGTTAATAGCTTGGGACGGTGATGACTCATTCATCACTTTCTGATAGTGAGTCAATGTCAAGCTGTTTATCAGACTGCATGACAGCTTATCCAAGTGGTTTGTCCATAGTGAGACCGCATGATGTCTCTAAAGACATTACTAATGATTTAGGTAATGATGTTTGCCCATCATCATTTAGTGATTGATGAGTGTTAAGCCATCGGTTGGACAACATAATGATTTACCCGAGGTTTTATTCCCTAAGAGATGATACCAAGCTTCGAATGAGGTATTAAGTGAAAACATTCAAATATTATCTCTTACGAAGGAAAAAATAAGCATTAGTCATTGGTCAGATAACATTATAGCATGTCTCGAGGATGTTACTAAGATGGACGACTTATTCTATGGTGGAAAAAATAGGTGTCACCAACACCTAACAATGATAAAAAGAAATAAAATGAATAGGTGTTTCTTTAAGTGTCTTATTCTTCATGTTAGTTTAGCAGCTCTTTGGTATGGTATGACATGGTTTGACTCTTATGGCTAACTATATAAGGTTAGGTTGACTTTAAATACGTTCCCAAATTGCTCATTTATCCGATAAGGATAGCTGAGGCACCTTGATCCTAAGCTTGTTACAAGCTTGGCAGAATAGGTTCAATTATGGTGAATGTATTTCCTGATGCCCATATGGATAAAAGGAATACCATAAGAGCGTATGTAATTTACACCCTGTAAGATATTGCTAGCCCATAGCACAAAGGACAATAGCTGACTCCCACCTACTAAAGGTGCTAATCTCTCTTCAAGAAAATACGATTAAAAGTTTAATATAAATGCAGATGCATGGTGTTTGTTGTAGAAGCAACAAACCTTTCTGTTTTACTCCTTTTACCATTTTAAAAGAACTAATTTATTCATTTTTTGGGCAAAAAAAAAGCAAATTCGAGAAAAACAAGTATACAAAAGATATTAACAAATAAATGTTATACAGAAAGAGGATAAAGAAAGATGATTACAAATGAATAATCATTAAAAACCAAAAAAAAAAAAACCTAAAACAGGATAAAATGTGATTAATTATAGGCCTAGCTCTTTAAACTTATCCCTAGTGGAGTCGCTAGGCTATCACCATGTGCCATTACCTTGATCGGTCGAATGGATGTGCTTGACTTAAAAAGTATCCTTTGATTGGCAATTTGAATTCGAATGTAATGAGGCCTAATAAAGGAGATCATTGGATGAATCACTTGTCCAGCTAGTCTTGGATTGCCACCATAAAGTGGCCATATCTTGGAGTTCCCATCGATCATTTCAGGCTAGGCATGACCAAGAACTTATTAAAATTGATATTTCTAAATTATGAAACTCAAAATACTGATTTAATAGTCCATGTGTACAAGAGTTCGTTTGAAAAGGTCTAGGAGTTGGTTACATGTGGGAAAGATTAATACCTTTATAATGCCCTAAATTGGTACCATCTAGCCATAAATTATCTTAGTTTCAATTTTCTTGACATTGATATAGTCATTATTTGTACGTAATCCCTTTCTTAAGATGCAATTTTAGAAATACTAAATTTGGGTTTTTTATAGTAAAATTATATCTCTTTTAGCCTAAAAAAGAGAAGAAACATGGAGGTTTTGATAAAATAGTTTCTAGGTTAATTTAGAAAAGGATATTTTATGTCAAGCACTAGAGGAATCCTGACGTATAATATTGCCTTGGATTGTATGAAATTTAATTTTTAAAAGCATGAATGCAAAATCATCAAGAAAAGAAATATGTTAGTAAGGTGAAAAGCAACAAAATAAATAACATGTAAAATAAAACACACAAAACAAAGAGTGGAAGGATGATTTGGATGTTTATTGTAATTATCCTGGGTTGTTAAGGAATAACCAAAATGACAATTTTGAGACACATTTAGACTCGTGGTCAAAAAAGGCATAAAAACAAAATTCTAGCAAGAATACCCGATATGGTTTGAAAGAAAGAAATATTCAAATTTTTTAGAAAGGTTTTAAAAAGTAAGGCTAGAGTATCCTCTTGAAAAAGTGGGGTTAAAGTATCTCCTCATAAAAGGCAGGGTTAGAATATTCCCATAAAGAAAACTTTGAGTGATTTTTGGGAAATAAAAAATTTTTAATATTTTTTAGTGGAAATATAGATTTTAAATTAAAATTGATAATTTAAATAAGACAAAGTAATTTAAGTAAGCATTTGGACTGTAATTCGAGCCTAGTGGAGTCGTGTGGTGATGAATGATTCCATGGGGAATTAATCGAATGCCTTGATAATGTGGTTCAGGAAAATTCATTAATAGGGAATAGCATCGCATTGTTAACCTTCTCGAATTTATTCTAGGCTAGTCTGAAGGTTTTCAATGGCAAATGAGATATTTTTGAAAGGTAACTTGATAAGAATTAATATAAAAATATTCAAAAAATCATAAAAAATTGCTTACTAGGAGGAATTATTTTTTGATTTCAAGTTTGGCTAGTACTAATAGCACAAGCGGGAGAAATGGTGTAGCAAACTTGGAAAAATCACCCTAGATTGATACAGAATCTTTAAGTTACAAAGATACCATTTTGAAAATAAACTTTCATGTAGTTTTTAGGAAAAATATTTGATGGGCCAAAATGGCCCAAACAGAATATGAATCGTTGATTATAGGGGTTCTAAATAGCAAAAGTTCAAAAAATCATAATCCTATATCTAAAATGATCCAATAGCAAATGGGATATTGCTGGAAAGGTAATTTGATCCCTTTCAATGGAAAAATTCTAGAGGTTTTCATAAAAATCATTTAAAGTTCGAAAATAATTTTTTAATTTGGGGTCATAGTTTTGTTGATACCAAAATAGAGGGTTTTCAGTTTTATGGTTTCTTAATTACATGTCAAGGTGTCAGACATATGAATATCCAACAACTAGGGTCTATGGTAATGGAGTAATGGACTACTCCAAATTCTGAAAAGTGGACTGATGAACTACCCACTACTCATGCCATTAAGTCAGAACATAAGGCTCAAAACAAAGCTTTAACCAAACGCTTAAAAATATATTTGGATTTTGTTAGGCTTAAAAACAAAATTTGTTTTGCCTATTAAGGCCATGAACCTAAACATTCAAGCTCAATGTATCCCTAAGATTAAAGAACCAATAGATTGAAAATATTAAATCTATGCGAGTCTTTATTGATTGCAGTTAATGTGGACTTAACGTGGGTTTTTGAAAACAGACTATTGCAAGCATCATTGAGACATTTCAGCTAACGCATGATAAACTAAACATAATAGAGGCATCAAAACAGATTATTGCAAGCATCATTGAGACATTTCAGCAAATACATGATAAACTAAACATAATGGAGGCATCAAACAAGAGTAACAATTCAAAGCAACACTGAAAATTAACATTTAATCAATCTAAACATGTTAAAATGTAACAAAATGCATGGTCACACTCAAAACATGCTAGTATAAACGTTTAAATATAAAATAAGCATGTGAGAATGAATGAAATATAATAAAAAATGCATAAACAGAGGCTGTTTCAATGAAAAAAATGAAACATGAAATGTTTAGTCATCCAAGTAACATCAAAACACCAAAAGGATCATTAAAGTCCTAGAATTACCATAACCAAGGCCACAATAATGCATGGAGTCCTAACAAGGTCATGGTAACATGGATGTCTCATATGTAAATGATAAAAAATAGAGAATAAATGAAGGGGGGTTGGAAAATAATACCCATAGGCCTTAAATATTAGCCTTGCCATTAAGCAAAAAGTAACTTTAGCTTTAGCTCATTTTCTTCCATTTTTTACTATTCATTAGCAAGAAGGGAATAAAAAGCAAGAGCTTTTTTGGTTATTGTATCAATGAAGGGGAGTTTGGAAGATGAAAATAAAGGGAATGAAAGGTTTTATAAGGGTTTTAGGAGGGGTCCAACTGGAGCTACGGGAATAGTAAGGGAAAATGTTTTGGAGGCTGATGTAAGGGTTATATATATTCTCTTTGGCTGAGCACATAACATTTCTTCTATAGGATTCAATCTTAACCATTAAAAACCTAGCAAAGGTGAGCCATTTTAGACATTTATGGTGTATAACATAATGAGTCATTGTACCAAAGAATGACCTTTCAATATTTCATTAGATGGTGTATAGCCTTGGCAATACTCGAAGATCATGCATGAGCTGATATAATAAGCAAGGTCTGGCTTACCCTTCATTAATCTACATTATAGTATGAAATATCATGCTAAACTTACTGGACCCTTCAAAAATGTTATAACCTAATGTTAAAACCCAAGAATGAAATCCACATGATTTTTAGGAAGTTATGTTTGAGATTAAATGATTTTTGGAGCAAAAGTCATGACCAATTTATGTTTTAATGTTATGGACCAAAAGGGTGAAAATGGCATGAACTGACGAATGTTACCTTTCTATATTGCTACAAAAAGTTTTGTACCGATACATAGAGTAATTTTGCCCAAATGTGTCAATACGTTGAAACATGTATTGATACATTTTGGCCAAAAATTGCCATTTTAAGCATGACATACTTTTATATCAATGCAAATACTAATGTATTAATACATTGAGCAAGTGTACCAATACATGGCCTCTTATATCGATACAAACAGTGGATTTTTAGATTTTGATGACATGAAGGACTAGTATCAATACCCAAGGCCATATATCTAGACCTGCATGTAAAAATATGGATTTTTCATACCTTTGACTCTCTAAACACTTCACCTTAGCCAAGAATGGTAGGAAATTAATCTATGGTTCTTTGATGTGTCTTAGATGATGTCTTTTGATGCCTTAAATGTTGGCCTAAATAAAATATGATGTCTACACCATAAAATCATTTTGAAAGAGGAATTTTTTTAAAACACAGCATTGGCAATAAAAATAGGAGATTAGCATATCGATCATGGAAAAATCACAACAAACTCGTTTGGATTCAAAAAATCACATACAATATATTACTAACAAGCTAATGAGATGTATTTTAAAGGAAAAATATAAAAATTAAGAAAAAATTATTCAATTAGTCAAGATTAGGATGTCATGAGTGTTGATCACTAAATTCAAGCATTTTAAGCAATGTGTGATGAAAATTTTCATAACTCCCATGTATGAACTTGAAAAATCATGTACAGCAGCTCGTTCAAAAGATAACTTAAATCTCTTGGAAAAAAAACTTTTAAAATTTCTATAAAATCATTTGTTGAGCGAAAACAATTTTTAAATCCATCCTACTACTGCTAGTGGCTAAAACAGGGAAGAATGCTTTTGATCACATTAGTGCCAGTGCATTTCAAGAACCATGGCTTGAACATTTGAATGTCCAAATACAGAGGTCTATAATAGTAACTTAGTGAATCCATTCCAAGTCCACAGTGTCATGGCATGCGGCTAACGCACTAACTATGTGATGAATCAACTAAAGATCCAAAAATGGCCATTAAGCATTTGAATGCTCTCTAACTTTAAGCCATAGCACTTACCTTACGGAAAACCTATATAAGGCATTCATGAGGCATGAAAAATGTCATTCCTAAAGCTATAACAACCCCTAAATAGTAGTTATACCCTAGTTTATCGGGATATAGGCTTAAACGTTTCAAAATTTCAAATTCTAAGGTGTGTATCAATACTATATGCCTAGGAATCGATACATTCTACAAGGTCCTAGTAGTAGCAACACTTGATTTTTGGGACCAAAAGTATAAATATATTGCCATAAAAATATTGTTACACTGCCTTGTGTATCGATATATAGGCCTAACGTATTGACACATTGCCTGAATATATTAATACACCAAGGAAATTTTTAGTTAATTCATGGCATTCTGCTCTAAACTCATCCCCAACATTTTTCATGAATTTTTAAGCTCTAAAAATCACCTAATTTAAAACTAAGCCATATAAGATTACTTTCAGGGTAAACCACATAAATAGTCATCCAAATATTCGCATGCTTTGGCTTTGATCACTTAACTTTGAAAGTTATCAATGTAGGCACTAAAGTTATAAAAAATTATTTTTTGATCACCCAACCATTAGAGATTAACAGTTAGATAACATGGCAATACCACATGATTTGTTAGATACTATATGGTATTACCACATCACCTGACATGCCATATGGCATTTTATCCATGCAGTATTATGAATTTTGAGAAAAATTAATTTTTTTTAAAATTTAAAAATGATAATTTACACTTTTTACTATTTAACTTTTTGAGAATTTATATTTTAGTTACCCAACTTTGAAAATTTCATAATTTGATCACTAAGGATGATGAAATTGTTTCCCTATTGTAAATAATTTATCATCGATGTAACTTTACAATGATTAAATAATATAATTACAATAACATAAACATTAGAAAATTTTAATTCCATAAAATTAAAATAATGAATGCTTATTTCTTTTTTTTAATAAATTTTGCATGCTTGTTTAAGTATATACTCATTATATTTAAACATTTATAACAAAAATAATAAATAATTTATTATATTGATTTTTAAAAATTTTTGTGACCAAGTCATTATAAAAGCTGTATAAACAATAAACTATTGGCAATGCAGACCAAATTTTAAATTTAATATATACAAATTTTGATTATAAAATAATTATTAAAATATTAAATAAGTCACTGAATGTTCTCTTTGGTAGGTCTTAATACTTTTATTGTCCTAAATAAACATTTATTTCAAACAAGAAACTAATTTTTAAAAAATAAAAAATAATTTAGATGGATATTAAAATTTAAGAGTTTATTTGGATATAAGTTTAAGATTAATGGTTTATTTAAGTATAAAATAAAAATTAAGGACCTATTGGTTAGTAATAAAAATATAACAATTTAACAAAAAATGAAAAAATTTAAGGATTTTTTATTACCTAAACTTATATAGATTTACAAAATTTTGAAATAAAGATTATAATTTTATAAATATTAGGTGTTACTAACTTTAAAATTTTAGAGCTCTTGGTAAAATTAAGTCTCCTTTTACTTCTAACAACTAGTATTTGTTGTTGTGTGTCACATGAATTCTCGTTATTGCATTGAATTTTAAACTTATAAATGTATATTTTATAAATAAATACAATTAATAAATTGTTCATTAATGAAATTTGTATTAACATATAAAGTCTTTCCATCTTTAAAATGATGTCAAATTAATATAAAGTTTACTCTTTCTAATGTTATTAATGTAAAAGTAAAAGTGTGAACACTGAGAAATTTAATGTCAGTTTTAACTCTTTTAATTTAAAATAATGCAAATAAATTATTTAAAAAAAAGTCATCAAAGGAAAATTTATTAAAAGTAAAATAAATTACCGTAGTGATAAAATTATGAAGTTTCAAAGATTGGATAACCAAAACATAAATTATTGAAAAGCAATTTATCTATTTTTTTAATTTCCAAAAAATTATTTTCTCAAAATTCATAATGGCACGTGGACAATGTCACATGACATGTCAAAATGATATGGCAATACTGCTTGGCATTTGGCAAATTATGTGCTACATCATTCATCCATTAGTCTTTCATTGTTAGGTAATCAAAAAATAATTTTTTTTATAATGCTAGAGCCTAATTTGATAACTTTGAAAATTTAGTGATCAAAACCAAAATAAGTGAACAGTTGGGTGACTATCTGTGTGGTTTACCCTTAATTTTAAATAAAATGAGGCTTATTTACAAATTTAATTTATTTGCTTGGGTCATCTTTCATTTATTTGCTTTTGGATCAATTTCTCATTTAATTTTTAAGAGGCCCATTTAACAAAAGATGATAGATTTTGGTGGTAATTTCATGTGATAATTAAGCCTAGGCTTAGTCTTTTCCGGCCTACAAAAAAATGAAAATTTTGAAATATTCATGAATTGGTTATGATGGTGGCTAGTGGGAGGCCTCTATTCTCCCTAAATTAAAGGTCTTTGGCCAATAAAATGTTAAAAAAATAGCTAAGGACATGGGAAGACCATTGAAAGGCTAAATTTTGCATGAAAAATGAAAAAATAAAGGTAATTTTACCCTTCTAAGAGGGAAATCCCCTATTTACCTTATTTTTAACACATTAACTTTTTTTCTTTTCTTTCACCCCAAAAATCCTAACAACACCAAAAAAATTCCAAAAAAAAATAAAAGCTAAATAAGTAAGAAAATAAAAAAAAAAGGGTAAAAAAAGGAAAAGCTTAGGGAATTAAAGTATCTTGGTATACTATATATTTTTTTTATTTTTAAGGTTGCTCATCTCATTTAGTATGCCTTCTTCATGTTGGCCATAACCCTTTAGGATTTATGCATTTTTCTTAAGTTTCATGTGGCTAATTTTGATGGATGTGTTTGTGGTTCATTTTGATAATGAAAATCCCCTTCCTTAATCCCTTGAAGCTTCAACCAGCTTATTGTTTTAGTGCTTTCATGTTTTGTTCAATCTCTATGCCATGATTCATGTTATCTTTGCTTATTTTGCATTTTATGGCTTGGTCATGTCATTTGCCATGCTTTGATAATGATATGTTTGTTAAAATACCATTTTATGTGAGCAAGTTCATGACTTGGTGCTTGATACTATGCATTTTTATTAATGATATTTAATTAAAAGTGCTTGATTGAGTGGCAAATATGATTTTATAAATAAGCCCCAAGATTGGCTATTATTAATCCCAAATGATGGATTAATCATGGCTTATGTTTTTCACTATTTGATGCCATAAAACTTGGAGTAAATTAAGCTTTTAATTCTTGGATTCATGGTTGAAAAAAAGCCAAATATATTATATTTTTAAACCTCCTATATTGATTCTTAAAAGTTATAATGCCTTGATGATGCCTTGTTGTCATTGTTATTGAATGTATGGCTTGTTTGGGTGCCCCACTAAACCGAGGGCTTAGGATGGACCTATTAGCCAAATGCATGGACCCTTATAATAGGACATTTGCATGTCCAAAAACCAATTCAAGTCTAGGTAATATATTGACATGAAAAATTATTTTCTAGCTTTAGATGATTTTCTAGAATTTTTTTTTTTTGGATTTTTCCTTCAAATTGCATTGAATTATGTTTCCAACGAGCATTTTTTCACTCGCTTTGGGTCTGGATAAGGGAGTTATGCCTTTTTGATTGTGCACTACTTAGAACCCTTGAGGCAAGCAATCAGTGCCCATTACAACTTATTTTTGGCCCTTTAAAGGATATTTCATGAGTTTTAAAATATTTTCCCTTAAATTACATCAAATTCGCTTTCTTATGATATATCATTTATGACTTTTTGAGTTGCAATAAATCCAGGATGATTTTTCAAAATTTGCTGCACCAACTCCCTTGCACTTGCTACAGTGCTAAATAGAGTCTGACTTTAAAAATTATTTTTCTCTTAGGAAGAAATTTCTAAGAAATTTTGACTATTTCTAGATGAAACCTTGTTATGTTGCCTTTCTAATGCCATCATTTGCCTAATTTAGAGTCTGGATGAGCCCAAAATAAATTTAGGAAACTCAACAGCATGATGCTCTTCTCTGCTTCTAACATTTAGAAATATTGACTATGACCAGTGTCAACTATTTTTATGCATTCAAATGCCTTTAAATTGAGGTTGGTTAGTGCCAAAATAAGGTTATAAGTCATGCATAGGTCTAAGGGTCAATTCTTTTTTGAAAAATTAATTTGATCTTTTGCCACAATTCTTCAATTTAAACAAAATTTACGATTTTTACTAAAAATACAGAAATGCATCATTTTTTAACAATTACCAAACTTTTCATCATTTTTGTTTTTTTCAATCTTGTTTTTCAAAATTTCCCTAAAAAATAAGGTTTTTTCTCCCCCAAGTTTTCCCCAAATTTTGCGACCTACCTTGGTTTCCATGCCTTAATCACCCTTTAAGTCCAAGCTTGTCTCCAAATTGTTAGTCGATTATTTCTAGATAACCAACAACAACTAAAAGATACATTCTTGACCGACCCTCTTTTTCTTGCTTGTTAGGCTCTTCCAATGCCTAATCTAAAGCAGCTTTTCAAAATCGAATTTGAAAATAATTTTAATCAAAAACCCTATCTTTTGCTTCCCTCACTAGTCAAGAACATAGTGGAACTCAAATTTATGCGAGAAAAACTTAGGTTTATTATTTCTAAAAATTCATTTAAGCATAAAGGTGATTGTATGAAATAATAAAAAAAATTAAAATCAAGACAGCCAAAAATCGAGATATTTATGGCTAGATGGCATCGATTTAAGGCATTGTGGGGTGTTAATACTTCCTTACTGTAACTTACTCTCAAGCATAATTACCTAACTCTAGTTCACTTACATTTTAAAATTGAACTTTTGAGTTTCATAACTCAATAGGAGTCAGTTTTAATAAGTGTCCGGCCATACTTAGCCCAAATGATTGGTGATGATTCTATTTTTGCTACTATTTCATAGTAGCTGTTAAGGATTATTTGGATGAGTGATTAGTTCAATGATCTCCCCTAATTCTAATGCAAGAAATACTTTTTTCTCATCGATCACACTAAAGTATCTTTAAGTGGAGTGTTTTCAACCGTGATGGCTCCCGGTGAATGATACAACACCTTTTCTATCTTACTTGCTCATACTTAGAATCATCTTCCCTCTCCATAATCAATGAAATAGCCGAGCAAGCCATAATGGAAGCATAAAAAAACATTGACAAAGCAAGCAATGCTTCTTATCCCTGTAGGAGATTTCAACCTAAAACCTTTGTTGTTGAATAAGATTCCAAAAAAATATTAAAAGAAAAAGGTAGATGAATAAATAGACTTAGTGGACATGATGATCCCTAAAAGTCATATAGAAAAAAAAAGCTATTAATAAGATTGGAAAGAAGACTAATGAGATTTACTAGTGGATAAATGTAATAGAAAAGAGGTTTTACGGGAATATTTGGGAATAATGACATTTTTATCAAAAAATTTATATTACAAGAACGACTAAATTGACATTAAATAGGGCATTAGATGAATATTCAAACCCTTCAATAATATGTATTAAATTGGAAAATTTTAGAAAAAAATGAACCAAATACTTGTTTAGTGTGGTCCTATTGAACATGGGCCGAATGAAATTGGTGCTAAGTTAAACCAACAAAGTGCTATTATAGATGGTAATCGATTTCTAACATGCATGTGGGGTGTAAGTATACATATAAGCGGGTGTTGATTAACGCCTAAAGAAATGGCTACCCTTGCATTACCCATTTCCCATTTCTTGTTGCCCAACGCAGTGAAGTAAGGTCAATGGCAAGGTAGTCAGTACCGTACCAATGGGTGTATCGTTTTTGTTCTGGTACAAGTACATACTGGTATCAGTGTGTTTCGGTGTACTATTTCAGGTTTATCAGAGTTTGAATATTTTTAATTTATATATATGAAAAATATTTTTAAATATGAAATAAATGAGATTAAATAAGTTTTATATATTAAATATTCATCAATTATATATAATGCTTTATAAAATAACTTCATCAAATATAAAAAAATCAATATCAATTAAGTAGTAAAGTTGAAATTTTTTAATAATCATTAAATTCATGAGTAATTATGTCTAAGATTCATCAAATTTATGAGTAATTATATATAATATTCATTAGATTAAGATCAATATTGGTTTAACTTTTTTTTACAAGCTTATATTATGTACCGGCCAGTGCAGCTATTTTCGGCCGATACCACAGAAACAAGTCGGTACCTACTAGTACGGTCGATACAGACTGAAACCAAGACCGAAATGGAACCAACTATCTTCAGTACCGTTATATATCAAAATCGGTATGTACCAACTGGTACGATCGGTACTGGTATGGTACCGACAACACTGGTCAGTGGAATTCACATGGACTTGAGTGCTACATCACAAGCAACGTAACCACTGAAGCATAATGATTCTTTTTCCAGTACATTAGATGTCGGTCGGTAGGCATTAAATAGTAACACCATAATTTTCTCTTTATCCCAACAACTTTTCATTGTTCAGTGCTGCATCGTTCCAATTTTTTCTTGCAATAAATATACTATTATATACAACTTTTACCTTTTATTTTTTTCTTCTTCTTACAATTAAATACTTTACAATAAAATAATCAAAAGCAAAATCTTTCTTTCTATCTTGCTGAATGAGCTTAGACTCACACTACTAAAGCAACGATGGAAGTTTAAAAAAGAGCAAATTACAAAGGAAAAAAATGCTTTGTAGTCGTGAGATTTTCAATTTTTTAATAAAGAAAAATGTAAGGAAGATACTAAAGCAAAAGGATAGCGATGCTGGTGAAAGAGGTAAAAACTACTATACTCTTCTTTCATTTTCTTGCTTTTTTTTTTATTTTTTTGATGATGGTGGTTAGGAGGCAGGGTTCATTTCCTTAAACATTTAGAACATGAAAAGAGCAACAAAAGTAAAGAGATAAGAAAATATACCAGCAAAAGTTTCAATAGTTTTTCTTCAAAAAATATAAGATTCTTCCAAACAAAGAGGTTGCCTTTCTAGTTTCTTCTTACTTCTTATCGGCTAGCAAGAAGAAAAGCAAGCAAAAATGCCTAATGGTGTTTTAGAGCTATTTTTTGCAAGTGCTATGAAGAGCTATAAGATGAGGTTGTTTTAATGTTGATGTTAGCTAGTAAAATTGTCGAAAGCGTGTGAAGTGAGTGTAAAAGTCCTCCTTCAGCTGAGCTAAAGTTGACCTATATAGTAATGTAAATGGTAAAAAAAATACAAAAAGCAAAGGTATTTTAGAGTTTTGGTGCATGTGCCTCAAATATGGAAAAATACGATGCTCAACTATCTCTTAGTTTCATTAGCTCGCTTGGCAAAAATTATGGATCAAGTTCACTTTATGTAGCTAAGCCATGAGAAGGTACCAAAGTGCCCTCTAACAAATTGCATTAAGTTATAAAAATGTCTTTTGTCATGGCTATTTGTGCTTCCAAAATTTAATTGATCCAATTATAAGTCCAATACTGAGTTTTGATATGAACTTTGATGATTTTTATGCCAAAAAGTGTCCAACTTCGTGTTTTAATGTCATGGTGAGGGATAAAAATAGCTCACACTAACAAATTTGGAGGCCCTGTATCGATACACCAAGACCTTATATTGATGCATACATGAAAAAAATATGAATTTTGCACACCATTGGCTCTCTAAACAGCTTACCATGACTAAGAATAATAGGGGATTGATCCTTGCTTCTTCGAATAGCTTTGATGATGTCTTAAATGATGATCTTTGATGCCTTAAAAGTTCGTCTGGACAAAATAAGGGTATCTACTTATATATTAATTAATTTTTTATTTATTTTTAAAATTTGCTTTTATTCATGATTAGTTGTTTTTTCTTTGTATATTAATTAATTAATTAATTTAGAATAAGGTTATTTAATAAAAATTAGGGCAAATTTTAATTCTATTTAGATAAAATCAATTTAGGATAATATAAGATTAATCAGGTATTTTCTTAGATTTGTGATTTGAAGGTGTAGATCATTTTCTAAACGTAATTGAACTCTCAAACCTTGTTCTAGCAAGTAAATTAGTACCTATTCTTTTTAATACTTTCGTTAAGCTTAGGATTACATTAAAAATGATAGATCTTACAGGTGACTAATCACATCTAGATACGAATTATTAGTGGTAACTTTATAAATTAATTATAGTATACTAAATTTGTATTTGGCATGTTATGATAAGATTAAATTAAGTTGTCATTTTGACATCATCTACAACTGCTTTTCTCATCCAATCAAATGAAAAGTTTGTGCATCTTCTCCAATCCTCTTTTTCATTTTTTTTAATTTTTTTCGTAACAAAAGAAAATTTTTGCTATTTTCATTTTTTTTGAACCTTTATTTTTTGTTGGGGAATTTGGGCTTGAGCTTTTTGTTGGGTTTATGGAATTTTAGGATTCAATTAGGACTTGGATCGGGTTTGCATTTCAGTTAAAGTTTTAGGGATTCGATTAGGAAAGGCTTGACTTTAAATGTAGGGTTTGATTAGGGTCTAAGGTTTAATAGTTTGAATTTAGTGTCTGACCAAGTTTGATATGGTATTAAAAGATTAAGACTTTAAAACTTGAAAAAAAAATCTATTTTATTCAAACTTAAAAAAGCAAATAAGATCTGAAATGATTGAGACTTAAAATAACCCAAAAAATACAATTGATATTAGTCAAAGTGAAATTGGGCTCGTAAGCTATAAATGATTCAACCGTAATAAAGTGATAAAATATTTAGTAAAAAGTGACTTAGAACTCCATGATCCAAATCTTGAAATCATCAATTAACCGGTTCTGTGCTAATCAGGACCAAATTAATAAAAAAATCATATAACTAATCATAATAAAATGGTCAAAATATTTACTAAAAGTGAAATTGAACAATGATTGTTGGCATTATATGTTATCAGCGATAGCGTAGTACCTATTGGTATATACTAATTTTAAAAAAAATCTGTATGATATTAGTATTATATCATTTTGATTTTTGTATTGATTCATGTCAATTAGAATCACTTTGTATTAATTGATACAAGATTTTGATTTTTTAATTTTTTTAAATTGTTTTATTTATTTGATAATTTTAACAAATTCCAAATACTTTTGCTCCCATGATAATTTCATCAAAAATAAAATAAATTCATTAAATTAAGCTATAAAAATCGAATTAATAATACGTTACTATATTTCTAATATTTTTATATTTATTTCTATTTGATTTAAAAAATTTTAGATATTAAATATTTATACTTCTAAAATTTTATATTTCTACATACACATATAAATACGTGCAACAAAAGTATTTTCGCATGTGTATATAATATATATCTTTTTTAGATAACTTAAACATAGACTGTATATATATATATATATATATATATATATATAAAACTTTAAAAATATTGATAATTCTGAAATGATAAATGCATCAATAACGATACATATTAATATCAAAATAAAAATCAAAACAATACACCTACCAATATAATATGATTAACTTGAATTGAACTTTAGGACCCAACCCAAATTTTGAAGTCACTATTAATTCCGCAAGGTCGAAATCAATAAAAATTCTTTGAATCTTGTAAACAAGCGACTTTATATGGTACATGATATTCGAACTTTAAAATTTCATTTGATTGTAAATCTGGTCGAAAATAAGCTTAGTGAAATGCTTTTGGGCCAACAGCTCAGTGACCAATTTTAAGGTAAAATTAATTGTTTTCATAATGTATATTATTATATAAAATCTTTTACATGTTATTATAATAGAATATTTATGAAAATATTTTATAAATGTTTTAATCAATTGTTGTACATATCTACCTTCCTTGCCTTGCCCTCGAAGAAGTTGTATAAGATAAGATTAATTAAACTAAAAAAATATATGAACCAAAAAATTATTTCTATTTGCGCCATAATTAAGATCATATTCTAGATAAGCATTACTCCATATTGAATTTCAAGGGGGCAAAAGGCCTAGATACTCCATAAGCTAACTACTTGTATATTATCATGTAGTATGTAACATTTTACAGGCTAGGTTGAGAATAAAGCTTTTTACGCTGATTTTTAATTCATTGATAGACCTAATACACCTTGATGACTAGAGTTTCCAGGCTTGACCACCTTTCATATTGAATTTATCGAGCCTCCCAAAAAACATTACAATAATAAGGATTAACTTTCCCATGTTACCCCACCTCCCCATGAATCCAGACCATGTATCTCTACACCAGCTTTCAGCTTTCACTCGTCTTTCGCAGCTATAGCCGGTTGAGAAACCACCATTCCCATAAGCACTGCAAAGTGAACATATTATATTAATTACTTACATAGAAAACACGTATAGTCCAATCAAGAAACTCAGATGAGGGATCCGATTTGACTGTACTTATTTCTTCTTTATGTTGACTTAAGGGCTATCAAGTTCATTGAATGATGACGAATGATAGAACGATATTATTCAAGAAGTTGCAGCTGCAAGACAAGGCCCCAGTGTAGCCCATTTACTATATGCAGATGACAGCTTATTTTTCTGTCGAGCTAGCGTGTGTGATTGTAATGAAGTGATGAATATTTTGCATATGTACTAGCTAGACTCGGGATAAAAGGATATATGGTCACAAATCCAAGGATAGAGGGCGAAGTTGCTATCTCAGGCTAGTACGGCCATAATGATCCAACCGGTCGCTGAATAATGCCTTTGTATATTAGAAGCTATTTCAAATTACTAAATAATTTTCACCGCAATCTAAATATGCTTATAGCAAGGTTTCTATGGGGAGATGGTGTAACTAAAAGAAGAATATGTTGGAAGAGCTAGGAATTGCTTTTCTATTCCAAACTTGATAAGGGCTTAGGATTTAACTATTTTTGAGTACTTAATTTAACCTTTTGTCCAAAATGATACATTTTTGTCATATTTTCCTTCTCTTCTCCTATGAAAGCAAGCACCGAGCAGAGGTACAAAATCTTTCTTTTATGTGAACTAGAATATTGTTAGAAGGAAGGTGCTAGGTTGGTGATGAGTATTGAAGTTTGAGGGGACAAATGGCCTAAAAAGCATAGGGCTTCCAATTTTCTTTTCCAAAATCATAACCTACTTTGATGCTAGCTGCAAATCCAAATAACAAAGATAGGAGATGCTAGAAAGGAACAAGGTGCATAAATCATTTTCCAACAAAGTTGTTGAGATTGTCTTGCATATGCCATTGAGCCATTGTATAACTTCAGTTAAACTGATCCAGATACTCTTTGACTAGATAAATTTTTGTCCAATCAGCTTATTACGTGGGCAGATGAATGCTTGCAAGGAGAAGCTTGATGCTACAATGAGGCTGGCCATATGATGCTATTCCAAATTGCCAATGTGGTGCTGAAGTTCAAGTATTTCACGTGGCATCTTGTTTAAGGAGTTCTACCTATAATTGCAGCTCTTAAGAAAAAAGGAATTACTTTAGAGGTACATTGTTGTGCTTTGGGTTGTCATTGTGACTCCATTTAACATATATATTTTTTATTATGGTCTTAGAATGGTAGGCTTAGAGTATTCTCTATCCTTGAATGGTGTCTTTGATGATCTACGGTTGTTTGATATGGACTTTTTGCTGTGGCCATGCCAAAAGGCTAAAAAGAAGAGGCTTTGGATGTATAAAGTCTGTTAAATGTCATTGATTTTGTGTTCACAATACATACATAGTGCATAAGCATCGCATTTATAATCGAGAAACAAAAAGAGCTTAATTATAAGGATGTGATGAAAGATTGACGAGATTATTAAAGCTTAGCTTTGGGGATATGACGGAAGATTGATGATCTTAAATGAAAGTCAATGCTGATTCTTGATTGATTTGTCTTACTTTCTTAATTGACTGAGATTGCTTGACAAAATATTATTCTTGTTGACTAGTTTGAACATCCTTAACTTGCCCCCACAAGATGGTGAAGCTATTAGCAACACTAATCTTAGACAGTAAGAACAACAATTGTTGTTGAGCTAGATGTTTGATGAGACCATCTACAAGTTTGATAGTGGTATTAACAATAGTTTGGTACTATGCCTCTGTTGAAGATCTAATCACTAGCCTTTCTTTAGAGAATTTCTTAGAGAGTGGATTGCCTTCTAAGTAAAAAAATACATATACAAATATATATGTTGAGGTTAATTTTCTATCATCCAAAGAACTTTTCTAGTCTGAATCAATAAATGTAGAGCGTGTCAATGCTGAACGCTTCTCAAGAAGAATCCATGACAAACTGTACCTTTAAGGTATATTAGAATTTTTTCCCTTTTTGAATTATACCAGTGAGTTTGACTTGGAGCATGTATAAACTGGGAGAATTTATTGATAAAGAAGGTAATATCATGTCTTGTAATATATAGATACCATAAGGAACTAATGAACTTTTTGTAGGCAATGGCATCTACTAGTTTGTGCCATTCTAAGAGAAGTTTAACATTTGTAGCCATAGGAGTAAGAACTTCTTACACATGTCAAATTTTTTTAAAACATCTTGAATATATTTATGCTGAAAAAGAAACATGCCATTAGAAGTGTGAATTACCTCAACCCCCAAGAAGTAATGCAATAGTCTATGGTCTACAAAGGAGAATTTAAGAGTTAATTGGTGAAAAAAATCCTTCATAATGGTGGTGTTGCTCCTTGGGACCAGTAAGTCATCAAACCAAAAAATAAATGATTATAGTCTTTTAAATAGATGAAAAGAGATACATGCACTGTTGAATTCTAAAAGCCAAAGCTAAGGAGAAAGAAGATCAACTCCTGGTACCATGATCTACTTGCCTATTTTAGATCATAAATAACCTTGCATGAAACTAAAGGGTTGGGCCATGTGGACTTTCTCAAACAATTTGCCTTGAAGAAAGGCATTTTTTACATTCCACTTCTGAATTAGCCAACTACAGGCAAAAGCAATACATAATAGTATTATGATGGTGTAGGCTTTATGAAAGGATTGCATGTTGTTAATAAACAGAGAATAAAAAAACACGAGAAATTGACAAAAGTTTCAAGGTGTGCAGCAATACCACTTTCTTTAAGGTTTTATTCGCCCCCACCATTAATTAGGTATGCAAAAGGATTACCTGTATATAAACCTCGAGGATATAATTAAGCCCTATGATTAACGGCATTCTGCATTGACGACATCAATCTACTATGCATTAAGCAGTATGTGACAAAACTATCAAAATTCTATTGTAGTTTTCTATCTTATTTTCTATCTATGTCTTCCAAATGAGAGGGTTCTATTTATAGGCAAAGGAATGCCTCTTCATATGGACATAACTTTTTTTAATACATGTCCATTTGGATAGTCACATTACTTAGTAATTAACCAAGAGACATTACTCTTAATTAAAAAATTAAGAGACATTACTTTGAAGACATGATCTTTCATTATTTTGAAAATGTTTCAGCAATCCCCCACCATTTTCAAAATAATCCAAATTTTGATAATTTTGGAAATCTATTGCATAAATGAAGGTGTCTTACGATTGAACCTTCACTTAATGAAAACATGTTAAAGTTAACTGAAATAGCATGATAGACTATGCTTTGGACCAACTATTTCATTTGGTTAACCGAACACATCTCACACAAAGATTTTAACACCAGTTATGCATAGTATCTGGGGACACTATTATGGCCATGTGTCTATGTCCTTTTTTAATGAGTGTCATTAGAGCCAAGCCCTTGAGCTCCTAGAAGTAGCCACACTTCACATTCACATAGGTAGATCCCATCGAGAGTGTTCCCATAACTATAACACTCTAACGTATTTATGTTATGGGTCTATTAAGAGTATATTTACTTATCCTTCCCTTATCATTACGGGTACCTAGCATTTTACCTAGGATGATATATTATATAATATTATAGTGCTAGCAGCCATATATAGATGATGTACTTTGTCTCATTAAACTCAAGACTTGACGTTATACCTACCGTTGAGTTGAGTTTCTATCATGGGTGACTTAATATTATGGGCTTGTATCTCATCCCCAAATTACCAACATAGCTATGTTAATTTCCATATCACAAGGTTAACTTTTATAAATACTTTTATCTTGAAAACTCATAAGACCAACACCCACACCATGTATGAATATCCATTTTTTTACTAAAGAATACTCTTTAATAATATTTCATCTATCATGGTTATCCTTTATACAAATACTAATTCTTTGTCTTAATAGTGATCACTTATCCATTTCTCGTCATGGTTACGCATTTGTTCATTTTATTTATTTCTTAATTTCATTATCACCAAATGTGTAAACCATACATCACATTTCCTTTTTCAATGAAGTAATTTCTTATAATGAGGTCTTAAATCTCTTGGTGAAATAAGATAATATCATTACTATTTTTCCATAGCTTGTTGTCATAGTCAATGCACGATTTTAAACTTATTGTGTATGTATACTCAAATACATGACTTTTTATCAACAAACCATATAAACACAAGGGTGTTTCATATCCCCTTTTAGAATAATAGTCAATATTATTAAACCATTACTGGGCTTATCAAGTGACTATTACATAAATACACCCTTCATCAAGAACATTATCAGTCATTTTATTGTTAATGACTAAAGCCTTGTCCTCCACCCAAATGGGATAATAGCTTTCTTCTTGCTATTTTAATATTTTCATTTTTGAGTCATGATTTTCCAAATAGCTCAACTTTTGATGAATATTTTCATATATCCCTTAGGCATGGCCACTTATGATAACTATCAATATGGAAAACATTAATCAATGGATGACAAAAGCCACCATTCATTAGTTTTATATACCATGCTCATCCATATTTTACTAATCTTACATCATGATTCTATAATGACTCCTTTAGAGATCATTTACCAATGCTATATATGGCGAATATAAATGCATTTTATCATATTCATAAACAAACTATATATTTATAGTTTTGTTCAAACTGTATTCACTTTAATCATATTCATATGCACCATAACATACACTAAATACCAAATGAGATCAAATAAAATTATATAGTCATATTTGGATCTCTAAATCCTTGTGGCTAAATTAATGACAACTATGTTACACATTTTCAATAGAAGATTTTTTTTTCATATTAGAATAGTGACTATATTATAAAAGCTTTTACTTTCCCACTATTCTACTTTGACTAGAAAAGTTATCATACAAATAATTTTTAACTTATATCATTTCTAGTCAAAAGCACTTCTATATTGATAATATATTTTGTAAAATAGTCCAGCCTTTGATTTCATAAAACCAACATAAATTCATGTGACATGTAATAAAATAGGTTAAATACTCATAATTTTATTTAACCCTTTTAATGTGGACTACCAAAATGTGTAACCAAATAAAAAACCCATTCAGGATATGGTTGTTTTAAGCCAACCAAAATGATTTACCTTATATGTCGACCTATATAATAAACTTTCATTTAGCTTGTTATATATATAATTGCCAATAAACATATATATTTTGCATAGTCATAATTATTCATGAAAGATGCATATCATAAGCCACCAACAATATACAGCAAACATGAATCATAAGACAAATATATTAATTTGTAAGTAAAGTTTAGTAGTAACTTTTTCAAATACCTTCATAGATGTCTCATTATAAGCTATTAAGACTTTAACACAATTTAATAACTATCCAAGAATCAAGGATTTTACATATAGATAATTAATTTAAATAAAAGTTCAAAAAACATATCTGGATGTGGAGCATTATGAAAACTTGAGCCGCCATTGATTGTCTATTTACCACTTCAATTTATTTGCATTACAAATTTAATTAAATATATAAAAGGAAAAATACGTACCTGATGCTCCATAACATGCCTTTTACATGTATCGTTTTTACTCTTGCCATGTCATCCCAAACATATGCATGTTAACATGCTTATGTTAGGCAATGGTTTATTAAATGCTGGGTCCTGCACCTTTCATTGTATCCTCCTTCACCTTTAATCAAATTTCTTGTAAAATTACACAAATAAAATATGTAGGGAACCTAAAAACACGAGAAATTGACAAAAGCTTTAAGGTGTAGCAATGCTACTTTCTTTAAGATTTTATTCGCTCCCACCATTAATTAGGTATGCAAAAGGGTTATCGGTGTATAAACCTCGAGGATACAATGAAGCCCTATGATTGACGGCGTTTTGCATTGATGACATCGATCCACTATACACTAAGTAGTATGTGACAAAACTATCAAAATTTTATTGTAGTTTTCTATCTATGTCTTCCAAATGAGAGAGGGTTCTATTTATAGGCATAGGAATTCCTCTTTATATGGACATAACTTTTCTTAATACATGTCCATATGGATAGTCATAACACTTGGTAATTAACCAAGAGACATTACTCTTAATTAAATAATTAAGAGACATTACTTTGAAAACATGACCTTTCATTATTTTTAAAATGTACCAACCCATGTATCGATAAAATCAACTTTTAGGACGATGAAAGCCTTAAGCTACTAATTTGGCATTGCATTTGTCAATAGATCCATCAGGACTCGTTTTAATTCGAAATGCCCATTTGTTGCCAATGACATTTTATTTTAGATGGGTGGATGAAGATCCCAAGTATGAATTTTTATTAAAGGATTGAATTATAATGATATGTTATTGTGTTTACTTAGATCAGTGATGGCTTGACTAATGCATATCGGCCCAAATGAGAGAGGGAGAGAATGCTTGGAAGCATAAGAAACTTTTGTTAATTTGAATATGCTATTTTGAGATGTGATGGTCATGATATGGGTTCTAGTGATGGTAGGGTGAGGTATGAGGCATAGGTAAAATAAGAGATAAGAGGTCGATTAATCGTGTTGCCTTTAATTGATTAATCTTTGTCATAATTGTCCTACAATTGATTACATATTACCAAAACTACCCTCTAAATGTTTGTCCAATCTATTTTTATTCACTATATTACCCCTTAATCAACACTTAATCGAGGGATTCCTTTATATTATTTTATAAAATTTTGAATTTATCTTTAGAATGTGTTATTTGTTCTTTTGTGCTTATGTTAGGAAGAATGGCATCATGCAAGGGATTGCTTTTATGTTATTTCATAAGTTTCTACATTTAACCTTAAAATGTATTATTTGTTTTTTGTGCATGCATTAAGAAATGTAGCAACATATTTGCTTATAATTTAACTAAGATGGCTCAAAGTTGATGATGTTGAATACATTGAAGCTAAGGGATACATCTTTTTTGCTCATAAATCAACTATTAGGAAAGAGAGAATGTAAATAAGGAGACAAGAGCTTACCTTATGACTTCTGTGGTGATGTTGAGGACATTGAAATTGAGGGGATCTTCCTTTATTTTTTCCCTTTTGGAGATGCAAATAAAGATGATGAAGATTGCTACATATAAGAGTTGAGAGAATGAAACATAGTCCTAAATGCTCTTCTTAGATGCTTCATTTTCACTTTGCAATTTCTTGAATCCTTTCTCTGATATTTAGTTGGTAGAAAGGCAATATAAGGTAGGAGATACCTGAAAATATATACTCTTATAATTGTATCATGGAAAGAAATAAATATAATTAAAAATATATATAATATATTAAAATATGTAAATCGTGGGTGTAGGTGTAAAGAAAAAAGATTATATGAAAAAAAGGTTAGGAATGAGGCTTTTTGATACGAATATTGATAATTTTTTTATTTCTGGTTATGCACCATTTTCAATTTAATTTCAAAAATATGTTTTTTTTTAATTTTGCGTTGAGAACTCGCCGGTTGGAGTGGCGAGAAGCAAATATGGTGGGAACTCGCCGACCAAGTTGGCGAGTTCCCAACGAGGAATAGCATTAGGAACTCGCCAAATAAATGGCGAGTTCCTACTCAATTATTTTGGAAAAATTATAAAAAAGTGAAATTAATAAATATTTATTAAATAAAAGTAAAAGCAAGAAAAATAATTTCGAATAAGAAAATTATACTTATTGAAATTACTAATAAAGAGATTGAAATTACTTATCTATCCCTCTTTTGGCTGCTGACCGACTCTCCCCCATATATATATTTAAATTTTTATATTCAATTTTCAAATATTAGTATATTTATATCTATACTAAATTTAATATACTCACACAACGTACCCAAAACTCATAATAACTCTAAACTATCAGCATATATCATTACTATCATATAAAAAATTTAAAATCTATAAATATTTATTCAAGTATAAATCTAAAATTGTATCATTTATATTATTATTATAAAAAAAAAGAAAAAATATGTGTTGGGAACTCGCCTTTTGACATGACAGATAATATTTGATTAATGACTATTAGATTTTTTGAAACTCAAGAGATGTGACAGATGCATGAAAATCAAATTCCTTCTGATGCGATAGATAATTTATATATTCATACATAATTTACGTAAAAAATATATATATGGGGGAGAGTCGATTAACAGACTAAAAAGGGGTAGATAGATCATTTCAATCTCCTTATTAATAATTTTAATAAATATCATTTCTTTCTTTAAAATTATTTTTTTTGCTTTCACTTTTATTTAATAATTATTTTTTAATTTTATTTTTTTTAAATTTTTCTCTTATTATGAATGCAAACTCGCTATCAGAGATAGTGAGTTCCTAGCCATTCAGAACTTGCCATCTCTGATGGTGAGTTTTCAATGGTAGTTTCTTGTTTCGTTGGGAACTTGTCCTATAGTATGGCAAGTTTTCAACAAATTAACTCACCTGCTCTCATGACAAGTTCTCAGCATACGTAATATAAAGCATATTTTGAGAATTAATTTGAAAATTGCTGTAAATTGAGAAATAAAAATATCTACAATATTTGTATAAAATAACCGAGTAATGAGTAGTTTTATTAAGGAAAATTGGTAATTTTATTTGAAAATAAGTATTTTTTTATTTTTTCTTTTCTCAATATACATTACCGATATTTAACACCATTTGTGAACTTCAAAAATTTTAGCGTACCTAAGTATAATCTTTATTAAAATATATTACATTAAAAATTAAATACATTAATATCATTTTTTATTTTTTATTTTTATTATAATTTTACTTTTGATTTTTAACTACCATATATATATGCCTTGTGGAAAAAAAGAAATGGTGCTTTTTTTTTAAAAAAAAAGAAAGTAATCCCAGTTAATTTAGTAATTATTTGTTGATTATTTAAAGTTTTTCTTATATCATAGAAAAAGATAAAATGATTTATATATCTTAAATCTTAGGTTATTATTATTATTATTATTATTAAAAATGATTTAGATGCTAATTTTTTAATTAAATCAATGTTATTTAATTCATAAAACAAATTTAATTATAAGTTTTATGTATAAATTTATGTAAATATATATTTATTTCCAACGAATCCGATCTTAAATGTTAAAAAAGCAAAAGGAAAATTTATAAAAGTATCACTCCCAATGGTAGCTTTTTTATACGAATATTGATTTTTTTTTAATTTTTGATTAATTTAATTATGAAAATATGATTTTTTTATTTTGAATTGAGAACTCGCCGATTAAGGTGGCGATAAGCAAATATGATTGGTGAGTTCCCAACGAGGGACAGGAATCATAGCATGGCGAGTTCCCGCTTAGGAAAAATTATAAAAAAGTAAAAGTAACAAATAGTTATAAAATAAAAGTGAAAGCAAAAAAAATAATTTCAAAGAAAAAAATGATATTTATTGAAATTATTAATAAAGAGATTGAAAATACTTATCTACCCCTCTGTGGTCTATTGACCGACTCTCCCCTATATATATATTTAAATTTTTATATCCAATTTTTAAATGTTAGTATATTTATATCTATACTAAATTTAATATACTCACACAACATATCAAAAACTAATAATAATTTTAAACTATCAGCATATATCATAACTATCATATCAAAAATTAAAAATCTATAATATTTATTCAAGTATAAATATAAAATTGTATCATTTATCTTATTATTATAAAAAAAGAAGAAAGTATGTGTTGGGAACTCACCTTCTAACATGACAGATAATATTTGACTAATGACTGCTAGATTTTTTGGAACCTGAGAGATCTGACAGATACATGGGAAATCAGATTCCTTCTGATATGATAGATAATTTATATATTTATACATAATTTATGTAAAAAATATATATATGAGGAGAGTTTATTAGCAGACCAAAAAGGTAGATAGATAATTTTAATTTCTTTATTAATAATTTTAATAAATATCATTTTCTTCTTTAAAATTATTTTTTTTTTTGCTTTCACTTTTACTTAATAACTATTTGTTAATTTTACTTTTTTAAATTTTTTTTTGTTATTGGCGGTGGAAACTTCCCATCAAAGATGGTGAGGTCCTTACCCGTTGAGAACTCGCCATCTCTTATGGTGAGTTCTCAACAATAATTTTTTCTTCCATTGAAAACTCGCCATATAGCATGGTGAGTTTTCAATTAATTAACTCATCGTTTTTCATGCCGAGTTCTCAGCATAAGTAAAAAACAGCATATTTCGAGAATTAATTTCAAAATTACTATAAATAGAGAAATAAAAAAAATTTACAATATTCGCATAAAAAAGCTCTTGATGACAGCTAATAATTATAAAAATGTGACACACTTTACATCCTGGGCATGTGAGGCTGAAGATAGAATGAGTCAAAACATGATTTGTAGGGTCAACAATTAATTTTAGATCATAAAATTTAGGACCTTAAGCAAAACTAATGCCAAAAATAAGCATCATTTACTGATATTCATTAATGCATTAACTTCTTAAAGAATAAAATTCGAATCCACTTTCTTAAATAAAAAAATGAATATATATATATATATAAGATTAATGGGTAGAAAAATAATAATAATAGGCTCTCTTGTCCAATGTATGTCACATGTAGTAGTGACAAAATGAACTTGAACCCAAAAATTTGTTTGAAAAAATTCGAGTTCGAATCCAAATCAAACTCAATTTGACCAAAAAGTCAATGGTCTGAACTTGAGAAAACCTAAACCCGAAATAGCTCGAACCTAAAATGACCTGAACCTGAAATGACCCGAACCTAAAAGAATTTAAACTCAAAATAACTCCAACCCCAAATGACCTGAACCCGAGCCTAACCCAAACTCGAACTCAAATTTAATACTAAAAATAAATATAAAGAAATTATAATTATATAATTTTTAATAAATAAAAAACTTTAGTTGTGAATTTTATTTTAATATTCTTTTAATAATTGAATTAAATATTAAAAACTTAATTTATATTTTAAATATGATTAAACTTGCTCATGGGTTAAGCCAGGCCGCGACCTAAATTTTTTAAAATCATAAGCCCAGGCTCTTATCTAACGTGCCCAGACCTACCTATTAAAGCCAAAATTATTGTTTATCACATTAAAGAATATATTTTATTAATATTATATATTTTTATAATTAAATTTAAATAAAATATATTAATTTAAAATTATTGCTCGAAGCTGGGTCGGGCTAGTCTGATATAAAAATATGAAAACTTAGGTCGAGGCCCAATTGAGCTGGGTGGATAGCCCGATCCTTGAACAGGTCTATATATGATAAAATATTAATTTATCAAAAAGTAAATCATATTATTAGCTTTAAAAACATTATCAATAAAGTATATTATCTATTTATCACTTTTTTTTTAATTTTATTAGTTAAACTTATTAAATATTGATAGTTTATGTATGTTAGTAGTATTTTAAATATTTCTTTAAATATTATTATTCTTCTATAATAATAATAATAATTATTATTTGTAATGGTAATTAGAATATGACAATAGTATAACAAAATAATAAGATAACTTAAAATATATGAAAGTCATAACAGATAATACTATATCAAAAATGAATTAAATATTAAATATTAATACTATATATAATTTAATTTATATTTTATATATGATTAAACTTGCTCATGTGTCGGGCCAAGCTGTTACCTAATTTTTTTTAAAATCTCAAGCTTAGGCTTTTATTTAGGGCTCAGACTTGCCTATTTAAGTTAGAATTATTGTTCATCAAATTAAATAATATTTTTATTAATATCTATATATTTTATAATTGAATTTAAATAAAATATATATTATATTAATTTAAAATAATTGTTCCGACTATGTTGAGCTAATCTAAGGAAAAAACATAAAAACCCAAGCTTAGGCCAAATTGGGTCAGATGGGTAGCCCAACCTTGAGCAGGTCTATATATGATAAAATAATAATTTATCAAAAAGTAAATCATATCATGAGCTTTAAAAACGTTATCGATAAAGTATATTATTATTTATCATATTTTTTTAATTTAATTAGTTAAATTCATTAACTATTGAGAGTTTAAATATGTTAATTGTAAAATTTTAAATACTTCTTTGATTAAATATTAAATATTAATATTAAAAAATATGATAATTTAATTAAATATTAAGAACTTAATTTATATTTTATATGTAATTAAATCTGTTCATGGGTTGAGCAGAGTTGTAACCTGAATTTTTTAAAATCCCAAGCCCAAGCTCTTATTTAATGTACCTAGACCAACCTGTTCAAGCTAGAATTATTGTTCATCGCATTAAAGTATATTTTTATTAATATTTATACATTTTATAATTAAATTTAAATAAAATATATATTATTTTAATTTAAAATCATTATTTCGAGTCGGGTCGAGCTAGTCTGATACAAAAATATGAGAACCCGAGCCCATGTCCATTTGGGCCGAGTATGTGAGCTGATCCTTGAGCAGGTCTATATGTGATAAAATAATAACTTATCGAAAGGTACATCATACCATGAGCTTTGAAAGCATTGCAATATATCATCAATTTATCACTTTTTTTAAAAAATAATTAATTAGTTAAACTCATTAAATATTTATATATGTTGTAATAAAATTTTAAATACTTCTTCAAATATTATTATTATTATTATTATTATTATTATTATTATTATTATTTCAAGTAATGATAATTGAAGTCTAATAATAATATAACAATTAATAAGATAAATTAAAAAAATATGGAAGTCATAATAGATAATACCATATCAAAAAAAAAATCACATGTTAGACTAGCAACTAAACCTACCCATAGGCCAGACAGCCTACCCAACACAATAGGCCCAGCACGATCAGACCTAGGTATTAGATTTTAAGTTTTAAGCAAGCTCGGCCTAAAACAGTATTTTTTTAAATAAAAATATATTTTATTTAAATTTAATTATAAAATATATAAATATTAATATAAAAATAACTTTTTAATATTATGAATAATGATTTGTACTTAAATAGGTAGGTCAGACTAAATTCGGTCCTAAGCTTAGAATCCAAAATCTTTTTGAGCCACGGTTAGGTCCATAAAACAAAATTAAGATTTTTTCGGGCCGCATCAGGCCAAATTCAAGCCTAAGTTCAAAATTACATAAAAGTGATTACATTTAACATAAAATAAAAAATGATATAAAATATACTCAAACCCGAATAGACCCAAACCCAATTGGCTCGAACCTGAATTAGTCCGAACCTAAAAGAACCCGAACTCAAATAAAACTGAACCTAAATAAGCTAATCCAAAAGACCTCAAATCCAAACTGATCCTCCCGAACCCGCCTAAAACCGTCCAATTATCACCTCTAGACTTACATGTGCTGTGTGCATAAGAATATTTGACCGCCTTTTTTTAATTTTAATTTAAACTTTGGTCGGTAAAATAAAAAGAAAATAAAAACAAAAAAGTGTAAAGATAAAAATTATATTGGTGTATTTATTGAGAAAGATGAAAAAGTTAAAAGTATTGTTCGGTAAAATTGAAAAATATGAAAAAAAATAAAAATAAAAAAAAGTGATTAGCAACATGTTATAAATATAGAAATTTGACTTATATCCCTTTTAATTTTTTTTTTTTACCAATCTCTTGAAAAGATTTAATTTTACGAATAAAGAGGAAAATATGTACCGTTCGTAGTTTCTCTTCTAACATTTTTTTATCAAATATTAATAAAAATCATATTTCCACTTTTTATGTACTCTTATTTATATTTTCATTTTCTTATTCTACTAAAGCATATCTTTAATTCTATAGGAATCTTAATTCTATTGGAAAATAAAGCACTAAAATTCTGAAAAAGAGAGAGATAAGTATGGAAAATTCCTCTCCGCTATGGAGACCGAAGTCGTTTAGGGCTGACAATTTTGTATTAGGTGTTGTATTTATTTTTTTTCATGTTATAATAGTAGTTAAAATATTATATATTTATATAAAATTTAAAAATTTAATATGTTATATAAATTTTATATATTTATTTATTTTATTATTATATTTTATTTTATATATTTATTTATTTTATTATTATATTTTATTTAATTATATTTTATTTTTAATTACTTTTTTCATGCTAATTCTAATAGACATAGCAGGCACTAGGACAGTGAGGCTGAGAGAAACAAGGGAGTATATTATATATTGACGGCGGGCTTGGCATTTAGAGCTTAATTTCTTTTAAGGAAATAAAGCCGCCAACAAAATACGACAGTTTCTGGTCAAATTTTGGAAAATATGAAACCAATATAGGTTAAATAAAACAGAGAGAAAGAGAAGAGAGACTTATGTCATAACAACAGACAGCACTAAAATCGCTTGAGGAAATGGTGTAAAGATCAACGATTGATACACCAGTATGCCTTGAATTTGCTACCTGAAACAACGAGCCCACAAATTTCTGATAAGAACTCAGACCATCCATGGCCTCTGAATTCCGTTCCATCGAGGAGAATAGAATAAACTGAACTAATATGAACCCCAAAGCAGTAGCAGCAAGGAAAGAAGAATGAACGCTTGACAGCAAATGGCTATAGTCAATCTCCTTATGATTCTTCAAGATGTAACTGAACTCTACCCTTTTTGTGGTTTTGCCTAAAAGCCATAGCAACAGTCGTAGGCAAACCGGATACAATGTGTCCCCAAGAAAAATTTGTGGAATCCGCAGCAATAGAAGACCCGAATTCTTCTTGAACACTACCATGTTTTCATTTGTAGGCACAAAGCCACAGTTTGAAAACTAGAAACGACGGTGAAAACTGAAAATGTTTGTATCCGAATGCCTTTGGTTTTGAGTATATTTCTTGCGCTTAACCAGGCTTATGTATATAGAAACAAAACTAGAACCACATATATGGACTACTAAGAGATACCCTAATACCACATACCCCAAATACCTAGTAGCTCGAGCTTTATACTTCAGACTGTCAGTATTAGAAGACGATTTGATGTTACTTTCTAAGTCAGCCTCAGGTTTCTTATTCTCTAAGGTTGAACAAGTAACTGGACCCAACTCTATTTGAGGGGTAATACTTTTTGAGGTCAAGGAGTAGGGGGGGACGCTATCAGGACTTTGTTGTTTCCAGAGTCTGGACCTTGCCAGCTGAAGTCCAAGCATGGAAGTAAAACACCTCCCCACCTGCCAGCATCAAAACAGTCGTAACGATAAGCTGGGTATTGGAGAAAACCTCCATTTCTATTGCAGACATGCTTTGCTGCCGACACAGAAGTGAAGAATACGTCAATGTTCTCAGGCCTAAATGAGCCGGTTTTCGGCTTTGACATACTCAGAGCCCCGTAGCCAATCAAAGAAAGGGCTATGAAATAAGCAAGCTGAACCAGAAAGGGTTCACTTTGAAGAACAAGAAATGAAAACAGGAGGAAATCAAACCACAATAGGATTGGTTGAGGCATGCTACTTTGGTGTTTGAATTGCAACCGGAACGCTCCAATTTCCTATCAAAGCAGATAGTGCTCCTCACCTTTACTATGAGAAAAGGTTGTCTGGAAAGCGGATTGTGGTTGAGTGGGGGTATATATAGGATCTCTCACCCAACTTGGTGGGATTTCAGTACATAGGTGGCAATCTATTCAGCTGTGATTCCAACGTACGCAAATAAGAGTATCTTTCGTTGCCACTTCGTTTACCTATATGGTTAACTTTCAATCCCCAATAACTTATATATATATATATATATATATGTATATCCACTTCATTTACCTATACGGTTAACTTTCAATTCCCAATAACTTATATACATATATATATATATATATATATATGGTGTCACACCCCAAACCAAGGCATAATGACGCCGCACATTTGCGAGATCTAATCTCATAAATATGTAAGGCAACCAACTAACAAAATGGAGCTCAAAAATATATGTCTATAAAAAAAATTGAGTTGTTTAACAATCAAATGCAAAAAAAATAAAATTTATATGTATAATAAAATGTTTAAAATAAAAGTTCAAAACCTTTAACTAGTCTCAAAAAGTTATAGTTTTTTTTTATACACTAAAGTCTAAAAGAAACATATACTAAAATTGAAACGTCACTTC
>JBBYHL010478809.1:0-12870 GCA_038381835.1 Adansonia madagascariensis
TATCCAATTCCATGAGAAAGTGACAATCAATGAGGTGAAATTCAAACTTTGAAATACCTTTCTTGACTGCCAAAATTTCTTGGAAAGTATAATTATAATGAACCTCTGCATCTAAGAGCTGGCCATTCTAAAATCCACAGAGATGTCTCTCTCCATTTAATTCTTCGAAAAGAACAGCTCTTTAAAATTTGTCACTGGCATCTATCTAAAAGATTCTTTTTCTTATGGATGGGATTTGGAGGGTTGGTAACTCTTGCAGTTTTTGTTTGAAGGTTTGGACTACTCTGGTTTAGGATTGTTTTCATGAAGGAGGGTCTTTCTTTAGCATTTTTCTCAAGGCTTTACGTATTTGGAGATTTTTGGAGCAAAGTCTCTGAAATAATTTACTATGCCTAAGAAGTGCTGGACTTGTTTCTTTGTGAGATTTTCATCCAGAAATTTTAGCAATTCTTGGACAATGTGCGCTCCTAATTGGTACTTACCATCCTTGAGATGCATTCCTAGAAATTCAATTTTAGTTTTGTGGATTTGCATTTTTCTTTCAAATAGCATGATCCTATGTTGTAGTACCAGGTTGGTAAATTCTGCAAGCAACTTGGCTTAGGCTTCTTCATTTGGACTGTATAGAAGGATATAATCATTGTAAAGCAATGCACAATTCATTATGGGCTGAAAATCTGGCTCATAGCCTTTTGGAATAATGATGGGGTCATTTTTAGCCCAAAAGGTAGAACCGCCCATTGAAAATGGTGATTTGGAATATAAAAGCCTATTTTTGCTCTATTTTTTGGATCTATGCCCAATTGCCAAAATTCCACTTTAAGATCAAATTTTGAGAAAACCCTTGCTCTTGCAAAATTGGAAAATAATGAATTTCTATTAGCAATGGAAATCTGTAATCTTGGAGGAATTGGTCCACAGGTTGATAATTGTTAACCATTCTAAGCTTTTCTTGAGCCTGTTCGACCTGTTCGTTGACATAAAATGGTTCACATGCCCATTGTGAATTAGAGACTTTAATGGGGCCTTGGTTTTCTAATTCTAGACATTCAGATTCTACCAATTTTTGGTGCTCAAGATTCATTCCCATGAGGCTTGCTTTTGTTGGATTGATATCTTTACTCTTCTTGAAAGGCAATTTGATAAATAAGTTTACGTTTATCCAAAGCGGATGATCACATTTGGATAAGAACTTTGAATGAGACTCTACACATGCCTTAGCTTTAAGCTCTTAAAGAATCTGTTCATATTTTTGGTGTATCCTCATTTGGAAAAGCTCGAGAATGTCTACAAAGGGTTTGAATAATTTTTTGCATCTTACCCCCTCAGGAAGGATTTGTACGTGTTTGGATTTGGTGTAAAGGTCAAATCCTACAACAATATCATTTCCTAGTGGTTGGGAGCCTAAGACAGTGGTAGTTATAGAACAACCAAGGAAGAATCGAATGGTGATAGGTTTGCTAATGAGATGGCTAGCGAACTTTTGGTTACAGTAGAATTGAAACATTTGGTGTGTGGTTTCCACCATTATACAGGTAAAACTCTTGGGTTCATGATGGTTTCTACTGCCCTTGTGTCTATAAAGGCAATGACTATATAGGTTTGCTATGTATGCAAAGGTATATAGTAATAGGTATATGAAGGACAAGGACTGTAGAGAAAATTATTGGGGATATTTTGTTTTATGTTTGGAGCATATAAACACCTTGGTCTCGGACTAGTTAGAATCTGAACTAGTATCTGGATTTAAATTCTCAATTACAAATAGAGATTGATATGTGGGTTCATATTCTACTAAGAACAATGATTCAAGGTCACCATCTTTTATGCTTATGCCTATTTCTTTTTCTATATGGTGAATCATTTTTGAACTTTTTTTGTTGTTGGGAAAATTTGTCGCATAATGCTCTTTTTGATTGCAAATATAACATATCGATAATTTGGTTCCAACATATCTCTTTTTTCTTTAATATCTCCATTTTTTTCTAGGGGAGAAAAAAGATTTTGGTATTCTGAATTTTTATTTTTCAAAGTGCCTCATTTTTTGAGAATTGCAATGGCACATCTTTTTTTTGCCATATTTGATCTGCAAATCTGGTCTTTCACAAGCTTTATCAATGTCTTTATTGCCACATTGATAGTTTTTAATGACTGTTCTTCTACTACAAATATCTTCCAAAGTAATATGAATTTGATTAGATATCTCTAATGATCAAATTAAGAATGTCTTTCCCTTGTTGTTGAAAAGCCCTAGTAACTGCAACTTGTAAATGCTAGGAATAAAAGAAAGAAAAGCTTGCTTAAGACTTTGATATACTCCTAGAACATAAAAAAGTTCAGCCATTACATGAAATTGCCTGTCCAAATCTTTCCTTTTGTATGAGCAACATTTTTTCTGAAGAATTCTCTTATTTTCAAGGCCTTAAGATCATCAAGATTGCTAATAAAATAGCTATGTAAGATTCGGATGACTTGTAAGAAATCTTGCAAAATAAAAAAATGAAGTCTGATCATTCTATGACATAAAATTCCATTAATCTTTGGGCATCCCTGCGAATCTGGATACAAATTCCGTAAGTATGGCATGATTACTATCTTTAAACAATTTTTTGGTCTTAAGCCAGGCATGGAATTCTAAGAACCCTTTTGGCCACTTTGAGAAAGGTATATCATCTAATATGAGTATATATTTTGCGTTCGTATTGAAGTTTTTAGGCATTTCTTCCTTTGAATATCCTTCTTTTACTTCTGGTGGAGTTGTATGACATAAGTATCATATTTTTATTTAGAGGATGAGAAATCATAACTTTCTTCTGATGTAGAGTTATCATCAGATTGTTTTTAAAGAACTGTTATTTTTGGAATAAAGTTACCTCTGTATTCTTTTAGGAATGTTGACATAGGATTCTTGTTTTTATTCCCCTAAATCATTAGGGAATTTGATCTTCTTAGGAGGTTGTTGTTCTTCTTCTGGTTGTACACGCCTTTTCTTATGGACCTTTTTAGACATTTAAGATGTTCCTAATTGTTTGTAGCTTTTTTTTTCAGCTTTCTTTTGGGCCTTGATCTGTAGGTATAAGTAATAAGTGCTTAACTTTGTCTTTTCTGTTGGAGATGGAATGCTAAGTTTCTGTTTTGAGGAAGATGTGCCAACATTTATTTATCTAATAAAGGGGAAAAAGTCAATACTATTTCCTTTAGCTAGAATTGGTAAAGGTAGAGGAATTGAAATTTCTAGGAGATTCTTGATTTGCCCTTCAAGTTTAAAGATTTCTTTTTCTTTTGACTCTAAGTGGAAGAAAAAATCCTGACATGGCACTATCATTTCTCTCTAAACTTGTTGGATCCTCTTTTAAAGAAGAATGATTAGATTATTAACAGCTTTAGTGTTGGCTTCCACTTTTCTTCAATTTAGGAGACTTGGTGCCGATTTGTGTGACCTTTGAATCAATCTTTTTAAGTGCAGCATTTTAAGTAAGTGCCAGTTAAGTGTTGATTCTGTTGCACTTATCTTGGCAAGTTTCCCCGATGGATCAGCCTAGCTTGGTGTTGGGATTTTTGAGGTATGCTTGTATGCTTTTTCATGATATTCCTCTAGAGGAGGAAAATCTTTATCATATTTAGAACCAAAAGGTTGATATATGCATATTATGGCCAAAGGTTGGACTGTTTAAACAAGATTTTGGGGAACAAGTTTGTTTTTGAGCCCATTTGTTCATCTTTTTATAGCATGGCTGAGGTAAAAGTTTTTAGAGTTTAGGTTTTGATGGATGGTGGTGGTAATTGACAAGTATCATTAAAAAGGGGAAGGATGATTCTTTGCTTATTCAGCAAGAGAATAATAAACCACGTACTAGTATCTTCTTCCATCTTCTCTTAAAGGATAAATGGAAGGATCTCCATCCATGTATCTCTTGTAGTACTCTCTTTTAGAGGAAAAACACTTTCCTTTCTTTTTTTTTTTTGTTGGGATAATGTGCTATGTTGTCATCATATAACCCTTCAAACCAGTTTTTAAAATTTTGATCTTGACAGATTTTGTAGATACAATTGATATCCCAAGGACAATGTCCCATATCTAGGTCTGTAAACTAGAAAAGAGGCTTTCCATCATATTAGAAACTTTTTATCCACGGCTGCTCAGGTCTTCTTTGTTCTCAATTTTTGGATCGAAATAAGGTTGTGTAGATAACCCATTTCGTCTGGGTCAACATTCAAGGCATTAGAAGTCATCATTTGAGGCACCATCAAAGTCACTTGGAGGAACATGGATTAGTTCCCTACCATTCTCGACCAAAATCAAGGGGTCAGAGAGTTAAAGGTATGAAAATTTGCATTTTTCATCCAAAATCTCTATACATGGCCACTAGGTATTAATACAAGGCTCCAAGTCATGAAAATTCCAAAACCTTGCTATTTGTATAAATACACAAGGGCCTAGTATCAGTATATTAGGTATGGTGTCGATACAAGGATATTTGTATTGATACAGGCTTATGACATAGCTAAAATCATCAGTTTTTGCCAAAATGTATCGATACAAGCCTTGTGGTATCAATACAAATCATTTAGTATCAATACTTTTGGGAATGTTTTTTCTTGGTATCGATACAGGCCATGAAGTATAGAGGCCAAAATTTACATTGAATATCGATACATGGCTCTTTGTCTTGAGACTGGAAAGCAAACTTGTTCTTGGTATTGATAATAGGTACTTTGTATTGATACACAAAGTTGTTTTTGGCTATATTCGAGATATTTTTCCTACCCTCGTACCATGACATCAAAACTCAAATTTGGTCATGACTTTGGCCTAAAAATCATCCAAAATCAGACATAATTTCATACAAAAACATGTGTATTTCATTTTTTTACTTCGAACATTTGATTGACATATTTTGAAAGGTTCACTAAGCTTGGCATAAGAGCATTTCATGAGAAAATAAAGCTTCATAAAAGAGAAAGATGACATTACTTATTTGATCAACTTAGGCATTGCTTTCTTTGTCTATAAGAACTAAGATTAACCAATCAAATGTTGAAAGCTTGCACCTTGGTACAATGACTCACCATGTTGTACATGCGAAATGTACTATATGCCTTCTTTGCTAATCATTTTGGTAGTTGAAATCACTTCTTATATAATCTAATTTTCTTAGTCAACTAAGAAAAAGATTAACAATATTTACATAATCCTCCAAAAACCTTTGGCTCTCTAAAAAACTCCATTCCCGTAACACCCCTTCCACCCCTTAAAAACGTCTCATTTCTCTTATCTCTAACTCAAAACTCCCCTTCATAGACACCATAAGGAAAAGCTCCTTTTTTAATTCCCATTTTGCTAATCCATAATAAAGAGATGGAAAAAAGTGAGCTCAAAGTTTACTTGGCTTGTAGCTCAAAGACAAAGCTAGGAGTTTAAGTCTTCAAGTATATTTTCCATCTTTACTCCATTTTTATTTTATATTTTTCTTCATCTTTATCATCTTAGTAAACTTCCATGTTTCATTGACCCCATTAGGATCCTTATGCATCATTATGGCTTTTTTTTGTGGTAGTCTTAGGATCTTGGTGATTCTCTTGTTGCCTTGATGTTATTTGGATGAACTAAAATGCCATATCTCATTTTGACATTAAAACAGCCCCTATTCATGCATCTTTGCTATGTTTTCTTGCATTTTTACATGCTCATTTCACGAATAAATGTTCATTATAGCATGCTTTGATTTTTATCATGCTTTTGGATGAATTTTCACCATGATTCCTTTGTTAAAATGAGTAAATAACTTACTATTTTGAATGTTTGCTTTTGTTTGATTCTCCATCATGTTTAGTTCATTATATGTATGTTAAAATGCCTCTATGATGCTTGAAAAAATCTGTTCAAAGAAAACCCTAAGTTAAGTCTATACTAACCTCAATCAATAAGTATTAGCATGGATTTAATGTTTTCAATATATTAGTCCTCCAATTTTGAGGATATATAAAGCATAAATTTTTGGATTCAAGGCCTTATTAGGGAAAATATATTCTGTTTTTGAGCTTTATAAAATAAAAAAAATGTTTTTGAGTGTTCGGCTAAAGTCTTATTTTGAGCCTTTCATTGTGACTAATGGCATGGATAGCACGTGGTTCATCGACCCAATCTCTGGGATTAGGATTGGTCCGTTACTCCGCTGCCATATGCCCCTAGTGGTTGGATATTTGTATGTTCAACACTTTGACATAGGACCAAAAAGCTTAAACCTAAAGAAATCCATATTTTGGTATTGATAGCATTATAATCCCAATTTGAAAAAATATTTTTGAACCCTAAATGATTTGTTTAAAATTTTATGGTATTTTTAATGAAAAGGCTTCGAATTACCTTTCTAATGGTAGCTTATTTACTCCTGGATCATTCTAGATGTAGGAATTAGGATTTTTCAAACTTTCACTATTGGAGCCCTTAGAATGAATGATTCGTATTATGTTTAGGCGATGTGGACCCATTAACTGATTTTTCTTATTTTTTAAAATATTTTTCCTAAATATGAAGTTCTCTTTCCAAAAAGGAAAAATTTTCAATTTAACAATTACAAATGAGTCCGAGACGATTTTTCAAAGTTTACTACCTCCATTCTCTACATGTGTTGTCATTGTTGAATCAAACCCAACTTCAAAAATTAATTCCACCTCGAAAGCGATTTTCTAGGAATTTTAGAATATTTTGCATTATTCCTTACTGAGCTACCTTTCTAACGGTATCTCGCTTGCCCCAGAAACCTTCGGACTAGCTTGAAATAAATTTGAAAGAATGATAGCACAATGCCATCCCCTATTTTTAAACTTAGGAAAATCAAATGAATTTTCTAGAACCATCACTTCAAGTCATTCAAATGACTTGAAACGTATATGATAAATTTCCCATTGAGTCATGTCACATGGATCCCACTAAGCTCGGAACAAGGCCTAAACTTTTTTTTGTAAATTAATTTTTATTTTACATTAAAATTATTCAATTTTAATCTTAAAATCTATATTTTCATGAAAAGTATATAAAAAATTTTAATTTTCAAAAATCACTTGAAATTTCTCTTTTCAAGGGAATACTATATTGCTGTTCTTTCAAGGGGATATTCCAACTCTGCTTTTCAAAATTTCACCAAAAATCCAAGTTTTCTCTTCACCGGGCTTTCCTGGATCTTTTTTTATCAAAACCAATTTTCCATGCCTTAGGTGCCCCCCCAAGTCCAAATATTTCTTAAACTTGTTTCGGTTATTCCTTAATAGCTGAGGTTAATTATAAGATACATCCTCATCATCCCTCATTTTATATGTTTTTGTGCTCTTATTGATAACGTAATATTTATTACGTTTTTTTATTTCTTACTAATACACTTCTTTCCTACATGATGATGTTGCATCCATGCTTTTAAAAATTAAATTTCATAAAATTTGATGCAATGTTCTACGTCAGTATCCCTCCAGTTCTTGACATAGAATATCATTTTTTTATACTAATTCAGAGATCATTTTACCGAAACCTCTATGTTTCTCCTTCTTCATGTGTTGCATAGAAAGATATAAACTTAATTTTACTGTGAAAAACCCATATTTAATTTTTTTCCTAAAATTTGCATCATAAGAAAGGGATCACACATAAATAATGACTATATAAAAATCGAAAGAAAATCAAAACTAGGATAGTTTATGGCTAGATGGTATCGATTTAGGGTGTCATGGGGGTGCTAATCCTTCCCCATACGTAACCAACTCCCAAACCCTTTTTAAATGAACTTTGGTATATGCAGTTCGTAAAATTAGTGTTTCAAGTTCATAACTTGAAATTACCTATTTTAATAGGTGTCTAAACATGCCTAGCCCAAAATGATCAATGACAACTCTAAGTTTTTGGCCACTTCATAATGGCCATCCAAAACTATTTGGACAAGTGATTTGTCTAACAATCTTCAACTCTTCATCCGCATCATCATGCCTAATCTAAATCTCGATCAAGGGATATCCCAAAGGCCACATCTTACGCTTTTAAGTTGCAGGCGTCACTATTTGAGCAATTCAAGTAGTGTTGGGGGCATGTCATGACAGGCTGCATCAAACTTTAAAGTTTTAGTAACATGGAAAATAGTTGGTATCTTTAATATTTTAAAAGTAAAGGAAACATAATTTAAGAGCCTACCAAGAAGTTTTATCCAATGTAAGGATCTTTTTTTATTTTTTTAGTATTTGCTTATATCTTGATGTGCCATAACAAATGCTATTTCAACTTTTAAGACTTAATTCAAGGATTTCAATCATTATATGCCTTTAATGAGTGAGTATGAGCACTTTTGGGTTTGGCAAACTTTAACAGTGCAAAGGAAGCCTTTGTTAAGGTTGGGGTGTACCCATCTCGCTGGTTTAAATTTATGAGTATAATGCCTTCCAAAATCTTTTTTTTTAATAAATAACAACAAACCTATTTTCTACTAACCTTCTTCATTGGAATTAATTTAGCTTAATTGATGCTTTTTACCAATATTCATTTTATTGAAATGCTCTAAAATTTGGATTGCTCTATATTGATGTTTTTTCATATTAATAATGAGTATATACTACAAAACTAGTGCTGTTAGCTTTTCTAGTTAAAAACCCTCTTTCAGAGTACCATCTGTTTCCTTGGTTGCCCAATAGGAAATGGATTGGATCAAGAGATGGATAATCTTATACTAGCATTTTACTGTAACAAAAAGTTGCTTGACCAAGCAATGCAGAAAGTGGCTGGATTCCTTGCAATTAAATTCATTTACCAATTCTTATACACCATTAAGGTCCTTTTTCTTTTTTTCTTTTTAAAGGTCCTTACAAAATTTCTAGATCTAGGTGTTCTCATTGTTACTTAATCTATTAAGTAATGTATTCTTTATTTTTATTTCTCGATAACATTTTACTTTTAAATATTAGGCTCTTGTGAGAAGAAGTTATTAAATTCAACCCCACCTTGTACAGCCTTTAGAAAGTCAAAAGTTTGCATGATTTTCCTTACAGTATACACAAATAAAGGAGAAGCTTGAAGGAGAAGAACAATAGAAACCTAGATTTGCTGGGCACTAGAGTTTACAAGAATGCAAGGAATCTTTTCTGGCATGTGATCAAAAGATAAATTATGGGTTTGTTAAATGTCCACTAGAATTCCAAGTACTGGTTTTGATTTGGCCGAAAATGATATGAATTATACCAGCAGGAGCCATATTGCTGTTATCTCTTGCATTTTTGGAAATTCAGATTACTTAAGGATACCTACCGGAAAAAGGGTATGGGTATAAACTTTTTTGAGAATACAACATAGTGATATGGGGAAAAGTGTTGGAGTTATTGGTAGTAAGATGGCATAGAGTTTAGTTCAAATTTTGTTTTTGTTTTTGTTATTTCTGTTATAGTCAAGTTGTTAAGTAGTTAGCTTTTACAGTTGGCAAGTAGTTATACCAGCTGATTGTTTGATATTGAATATGATATATAAAAAGTGTACATACATCAAGAAAAAAAAAATATATACAACTTCACATCCTAATATCTTTTTCTTTCTTTCTTCTTCTTTTCTTCGTTTCCTTGAATTTATTTCTGTTAACTTATTCCTAGCAGTGCTCGAGAGTGTTATTGAATCTTAACTCTCCTGTATCTTCCAAACCAGTGGCAGTTAATTTTACACGTACCATTTTTGGTATTAGAGACAATGATCTTGGCAACAATGGCGGATGGGCCACAATTTGCATGATTGAGAAGGCTGGAGGAAACCTTCAAAGAATCCATTAAAAAACTGATGGCTAGAATTCAAGAGTAAGAACTTAACCAAAAAAGGGTTGTTTTGGCTATAAGAAGTGATATTACTGCACTTAATGTGCAACAGCACTTAATCATAACCAGCAACAGCAAAAAGTCCCTACCAATACTGCACAGACTAACAGGGGATAATACTTTTCTATTAGTCAATCCAAGGTAAACTTTTCTCGTTTCAACGGGGATGATCTCAAGAGATGGTTATATAGATGCCAACATTTTTTTGAAGTGGATTAAACATCTGAAGATGCAAAAGTCAAGCTATCAATGATTAATTTGGAGGGGAAGGCATTATAATGGCATTAGAATTGGGCTAAGTACCAGAATGGTGATTAGCCAATCTTTTGAGCAACATATGTGGAAGCATTGGAAGCAAGATTTAAGGATAAGTTTTTCGGTGACCCCATGACTAAGCTTCTCAATCTCAGGCAAACATGTACTGTTTCTGACTATAAAGATCAATTTGATACCTTATTGCGAAGGGTTAAGGTGTCAGAAGAATATGCTATTAGTTTCTTTTTAAAGGGACTTAGAGCTATAATTCAGCATCTTGTTAAGATGTTTATGCCCAAAACCTTGTCTCATGCCTTTGCTTTGGTTTAACTACAAGAGTCATCTTTAAAATCTTCACCAAGAATTCATATATAATACCAAGAAACCACCATTATTACCAATACCAAAAAATGTATCACCAGCCTTGCCTCAAACCCAAACTTACCAAACCTACCCTAAGCAACACCCACTTAACTTCACCAGGATTCAAACAACATTTGAATTTGATGATAAGAGGGCAAAGGGACTTTGCTTTTGGTGCAATGAGAAATATAAAGTGGGCCATAAATGTGTAATGAGAAACAATTCTACCTCATCGAAGTAAATGAGGGTGATAAGAAGGCTAATAGTGAGGATATGGAACTAATCGTGGAGGAAAGGGATAACCCTCAAATATCTATACATGCTATGTGTAGGGTGACAACAGGGGGCTATAATACAATGAGGTTAACGGCATATGTCAAACAAATGGCATTACATGTTTTGATTGACTCGGGCAGTGCTCATAACTTCCTAGATGTAGAGATGGCAAAGAAAGTGGGGTGTAAAATAACAAATACTGGTCCCTTACAAGTGAAGGTTGCTGATGGTAATTGCTTGGCTTGTGTGACAGCTTGTAAAGGGTTATCTTCGACCCTACAAGGTACAATATTCACCACTAATGTGCTCTTACTGCCATTATGTAGTTGTGACATAGTGCTTGAGGTATAATGGCTGAAACACTTGCAAAATCAAGTGGGATTTCAAGTAGCTTCGAATGGAGTTTAATATTAAAGGGAAGAGGCATGTGTTGAGAGGTAATGCAGCAAATTTGAAAACAATTAAGGGTAAGCAACTTAATAAGCTATTGTCTAGCACCTTTAAGTGCTCATTAGTCCAGCTATGTAGCCTGCAACTATGTGAGAATTTAGCTTATCCAAGCAATGCAAAAATGGTGATAATATATGAGATTCCAATAGAAGTACAGAAGTTATTAGACAAATATGCAACAATCTTCAAGGAACCATATACCTTACCCTCACATAGGGGTCATGACCACCAAATACCTCTCAAGAAAGGAGTCACGACTATAAAAGTTAGACCCTATAGACATTCAACTATGTAGAAGGACATAATCAAGAAGATGACACAATAGTTGCTTAATTCAGGTTTGATACAACCTAGTAATAGCCTATTTTCTTTTCTAATGGGTTTGTTAAAAAGAAAGACAGTAATTGGAGAATGTGGATAGATTATAGAGAGCTTAACAAAAGGACAATCAAATATAAGTATCCGATCCCTATTATTGAAGAACTTCATGATGAATTGCATGGATCCACCTTGTTTTCAAAAGTTGATTTAAAGTCAAGCTACCATTAGATTCGCATGCACCCTTCTAATATCCATATGACTGCATTCAGGACTCATGATGGCCACTATGAATTTTTGGTCATGCCGTTTGGTCTTACTAAGACTCTTTCCACTTTTCAGAGTCTCATGAATGATATAGTTCGACCTTTCTTAAGAAAGTTTATCCTAGTCTTCTCTGATGATATATTGATCTATAGTAAAACACTGCAAGATCAATTAAAACACTTGTGTTAAAGAGTTCACTGAATATCAACTAATGATATTAGCTGAATTATAGGAGTTTCTAACTGTACACACTGTGTAATTGCTGTAAATCTAAGATGATAGCTGTAGATTTACTCTGATTTATTTTGTAATTATTTTTCTTAATTCTGTAAGATTATTTTTCCTTATTTTCTCCACTTAAAGCCTATAAATAGGTTACTTGTAATAGTCTCTATGTGTGGTAATAAAATATCAAAAAATTCTAATCCTATTCTCTCTATTTTAATATGGCATCAAAGTCTATCTATCTTTATTTCTAACCTAATCGCCACTTATTTTTTTCTATCCTAGCAGTTTTTTTTCAGAACCTTTCTTCTCTGAAGCAGTGCTTTCTTTTTACTATGTCTGACATGTCGGAGACCTCCATTAATTCTACCCATACCCCCACCAATGTTTCAAGAAACCTTAACTCTCTCAATTCTGAATCATATTCTGTTCAAATCACCAACATTAGATTGAATGGTGACAATTTTCATCGCTAGTCCTAATCTGTTCGTATGTACATTAGAGGAAAAGGAAAAATTAGATATTTAACGGGGGACAAGAAGGCACCAGCAACCACATATCTATGTTTGCAACCTAGGATGCGGAACATTCCATGGTCATGATGTTGCTTGTAAATTCCATGGATGATGACATCAGCTCAAATTATATGTGCTACCCGACAGCAAAAGAACTTTGGGAAAGCCTTAACCAGATATACTATAATTCTGGTAACCTATCACAAATTTACAAACACCAACTAAGGCTTGGTGAGATCCGACAAAGAGGAGATACTGTCACCAAGTATTTCAATGTCTTAAAAGGTTTTTGGCAAGATCTAGACATGTATAATGACTATGAATGGAGTTCTCCTGATGATTACAAGCATCATAAGAAATTGATTGA
>JBBYHL010478861.1:0-12867 GCA_038381835.1 Adansonia madagascariensis
CATATTTAAAATATAAATTATGTTTTTAATATTTAATTAAATTATTAAAAGAATATTAAAATAAAATTTATTATTAACGTTTTTTATTTACAAAAAATTATTTAATTATAATTTCTTCATATTTATTTTTAGTATTAAATTCGGGTTTGAGTTCAGGTCAGGCTTGGGTTTGGGTCATTTCGGGTTCGGGTTCTTTCGAGTTCAGGTCATTTCGGGTTCGGACTATTTCGGGTTTGGATCATTCGGGTTCAAGTTGTTGATTTTTTGGTCAAATCGAGTTCGGCTCGGGCTTGAGCTCAGGTTTTTTTGGGCGGATTTTCGGGTTTAGGTTTATTTTGCTACATCTAATTTGAATAGCACTAATTAGACATGATAATTTTAGATAGAACATGAACATAACACAAAAACATAAATAAATACGGCATGACATGAATATACAAAAATTTATATTAAACGAATTATTAACATGTCAAAATTTATGTAAATATATAATACCTTAATTATAATTATGACGTAAAAAATTACACAAATAAGATATAAATATATGATTTTTTTTCTTTCCTTTCCTCCTCTCTTTCTTTTCCTCTCCTTTCTTTCTCACTCTTTTTTTTTTCTTATTTTCTTTCTTTCTTTCTTTCTTCATAATAATAATAATAATAATAATAATAATAATAAATGACAAGCGTGTGTGAAGCAATTGCCCCTTAATTGGTTTATCCAACCGAGGGAACTACTTTTGATTGATCGTCTATAAATACAGATATGCCAGTTGCATTGACTCTTACTATCCTATTTTTGTTTTGGTTATTTTTTTAACCAAAATTAATGGTTAATAAATATTTCATGAAAAAAATTAGCTTCCAGAGTTTAAATAAGTTTTGGAAATTTTTTTTTTTAAATGAAGGGTGAAATTTCATACGAGACAAAACAAAAATAAAGTTACATGCGGTAATTATTGATACCTTACTTTTATTGCCAAAGTAATTATTTTTATTTTTACTACATTTTACTTGTCCGAGAAAAATAAATTATTTTTACTACAGACTCATTAAAATTCAAAATTACTCACCAATTTAATTAACCTAACCTCCAATAACTGTTTCATTTATTTTTGTTGTCAAAAAAACAACTCAAATAAAATGTAAATTAAGGTCAAATATAGTGATAAAATTTAATATTTAATCATAATACAGTGGCAAGTTCGATATTTAGTAAAAGTAAAAAAAAAAAAATGAAGTATAACTGTTAAAAAAAAATTAAAATCTTTATGTTATTGTAAGTCTTTTACCGGCCCACGTATAATGTCCATTTTCCAGCTCTATTCCTCAATACATGTTTATAGTGTTATCGACTGACAATGGTTCACATTTCGTTTGGATCCCGACACATTTTTGTTGGGTGTTCAATGCATAAATGTGGAGAAAAATCACCCTAAATCGTGCATCCTCAACCGCAGGGGCTGGGTTTAGTAAACAACTTGACCTGTGTGGGGAGAAAATATTCCCATTTATCCTTTTATTTTTTTTTCAACAATTATTTATTTATTTTATTAACTTCTTATCTATAACTTTATATTAAAAGATCCAATGGAGTTGTAGCATAGTTACGTAATGACAGGTGTCTTTTATTTTTTCATTTTTGTTTTCAATTTATTAGGAGAATTATAAAATGGGTAATAGCTTAAAAATATTTATATAGGTAATCATTGGAATAAATAATTATTACGAAGGAAATAAAGATTTTGTTTTAACTTTAATGGATATACAACCATTAGATGGCCAACACCATTGGATTTACTTTTGCGAATTCAGATATTGTTAAGTTAAATAATTTGTGAATTTGAATAATAGATTTATTATTCGAAGTAAATTTATTGCAGTTCTGAATATAAACTTTTAAATATTCATTATTGGATATCTAAATCTACTCTAATTTTTATTCAGATTGTGTTGGATATTCAAAAGTGTTATTTAAATTCATTTTATTTATATGGATTTGGATATATGATTGAATCCGATATTCACTTACATATTTAGTTATTGTTTAATTTTATATTTTTATTTTAAAAATAATTTAATAAATTCTTATATTTAGCGAATTAGGATATTCGATATATATTTCTTTCTGAATCATATGCAAATTTAGACAATAACATTCGAATAGTAAATAAACAATAAATTGATTAAGATTTTTGGATAAATTAAGTGGATTTGCATATTTAAAAAATTATAAATATCCTCCTGAGAAATTTTTTTTGAAGTATTACAAAATTAATTAATTAATAAAATATTTATTATTTATTATCGATATATACTTTTCTTAGAAAATTTGTAATAAAGATGGAAAAAAAGTTTTGAAAGAATTACCAGATGAATTTATAAACTAAAAATATTTTTTATCTACAAATATTAGAATAAATAATTATTGATAAGGGAATAAAAATTTATGTGAAAAAGATTTTGTAATTATCTTTCATCCCCTGAGAAAAAAATACCATGAGTAATTGATCAATTTAATATCTTGTAACTTAACAAAGTGAAATTTGATTAGTGAAAAATCAACTTAAATTTAATTTTTATGATTTTGTCACTTGATTTGTTTTAAAAAAAATAAATTTTACATTTTTATTTAAAATTAATTTAGTTATAGATTTTTTTGTTTGTGAAGAAGATGTAATTTAAAGTATTTAATTTTTGTATTAAAATGTAAATATGTTAACATTTATTTAAATATTCAAATATTTTAAAAATTTAACATAGTTAAAATTATATTAAAAAAACTCAAATATATACAATTATAAAAAGATTGGTTGAGTTTGGTGTAACGAGTTAAACATACACCAACTCAGTCGAGCATATTACCTTAAAACCAATTTTGAATAATAATTTTAAGGAAATTTATATACTTTTATATTTAAAAATACTCAAATTTAAAAATTACCCACTTCTTCTTAAAAAAACTACCATTTCTTAAAAAATACTGAAAATTAAAAAAACTACCTACTCACATTTGAAATATTTTTAAAATATTTTTTCACATTTTTTATCATTTATAGAAAAACCTACCTATTAATTTCATTTTTAAAAAATAACTACCACTTCTAAAAAATTTACCTAATTGCTTTACATTTTAATTTACTAATCTCTTTTAAAAATATTTAAATTTTTTTTCACTCACATAGTGGGTTAATCTAATTCTAGAATCTAACAAAATGAAAACCTTTTCTTACCATTCATAGATGAAAGTAGTCCCTAAATTAGGAGCGTTTAAGTCTCACAATTTGATGATATTTGTCATTTTTTAATTTGTTATCCAATATTTTTTAATTGATAATAATTAGTTGATTTTAACCATTTGAAATTGGAAAAAAATAGATAATAACTTTTGGATAGGAAGCTATAGATAGAAGAACTAAAAAAAAAAATTAATTTACATTATCTTTGCAACTTTGTTCACTATAAAAAAAAAAAGATTTTAGTCACGGATTTTACCATAAAAATGCTGATAAAATTCGTTGTTAAAATGATTTGTGATGAAACTTATGACTAAAAAATTTTCATGATCAAATCAGTATCGCCACTGCCCCGCCTTTAAAACTTCGGATGATCCGAAAGGCATAGCGCGCTCTACTTAAAAATAAATGATGGTTGGTTGTGGTCGAGCCTTTGAGTTATTCCATGATTGGGATTTGGATTAGGCATAATAATAGGAAGGAGTGGGAAGAGACCATCAGGCGAATAGCTCATCCAACTAGTATTGGATGGCCTCTACGAAGTGGCCATAAACTTGGAGTTGCCACCCACATTTTATGCTAAGCAGATCGGATGCCTATTGAAAACAATATTTCGAGTTACGAAACTTGAAAGATCGATTTCAAGGCTACAAAGTCCAAAGATTCATTGGTTGGGTTCGAGAGTTGGTTATGTGCGGGGAAGGATTAGCATCCCCACGATGCCTGAAATTGGTACCTACTAACTATGTCTCACTTTGGTTTTGGTTACATTGATCCCATTTAGTCTTTATTTACATATAATTTCCTTTAATGCATGAAGTTTTGCAAATTTAGATCTGGGCTTTTTCTTTTCTTTTTTTTTTTAAAAAAGAAAATTAGTTCACCTATGCGCCTTGGAGATGTGAGGAACATAGGGGACTTTTGTGAAAACAATGTCCAGATTGGAGTAAAAAAATTTGGATGTTTTGTATTAGGCACTGGAGAGATACCAACACAGAACATTGCCTTGTAAGATTTATTGAAAAACAAATTTTAAACACGAATGCACGATAATCACTACAAAATGAAACATGTTAGTAAGACAAAAAAAGAGAAATATAATAATGTCATAAACAAGCAATCACAAACATAGAACATAAAAAGGAGGGGTGATCAAAATGTGTCTCATAATTGCCTTCGATTATTGAAGAATAAACAGGATGACAATTTTAGAGACCAGTCTAGATTCGGTGGTGATTTGAAGGTCAAAGATGATTTTAATCAAAGTAGTCTGAGCCACCCAAAAAAGAGAAAATTTTGGATTTTTTCAGGTAAAGCGGGGTTGGAGTATCCCTTCAGAGAGATGTGGTTGGAGTATCCTCAGAGATAGAATTAGAGAAATATTTATGAATAAAGAGAAAATTTGAATCTTTAATTAAAAACAAGGTTGGAGTATCCTCTTAGAGTAGTAGGCTTGGAGCATCCCCAAAAATAAAGTTAGAAAAATATTTAGGAATAAAGAGAAAATTTATATTTTTAATTAAAAACGGGATAGGAGTGTCCCTTCCGGAGCAATGGAGTTGGAGTATCTCCATTAGTGCCAATTTTAATATGAATTTTTTTTTTAAATTTTTGTATTTTAGCCTTGATCCGAGTCAAAAAGGGCTGGTGTTGTGAGGGGAACCAACCGGATGCATTTTGAGACATTCAAACGTCTTGATAAAAGAAGATTCAAAAATTAAGTTGAAAATTGGGGACAGCATCGTGTCATCTCCATTCCTGAATTTTCAGGTGCATCCAAAAGCTTCAAAGGGTAAATGAGGTACCATTAGAAAGGTAACTTAATAAGGTTTAATATAAAAATATTCCAAAGTTCCTAGAAAATCACTTTAGAGGCAGAATTAATTTTTGAAGTTAAGTCTATCTCGACATTAGCAGTATGTACAAGGAAAAGGGCATGATGGACTTTGGAAAATCATCCTAAGCTTGTCCAGAATCGTTATATCATGAACAATACCTTTCTCGAAAGGGAATTTTGTGAACTTTTTAGAAAAAAAATGTTTAAAAATTTCATAAAAATCAACGGATGGGGAAAGATGGTCCAAACAGAATGTTGCATGCTGGTTCCAGGGGTTTCAGACAGCAAAAGTTCAAAAAATCATAACTCCTTCATCCGAGGTGATCCGAGGGCAAAAAAGACACCTAGAAGGTAATTCGATGCCCTTTAAGGGAAAAATATTAGAAAAATCAAAGAAATTATTTTATGGTTCAAAAATGATTTTTCAAATCCGGATTACTATGCTACCAGAGCAAAAACAGAGGGATCATTCGGTATCCTGGGCTTTTTGATGGTCAAATTCGATTTATGGACATCCGAACATCTATAAAATAGGGGAACGAATGATACGGTCATCAAGAGTTCATTCCATAATCCTGGAGTAGTTGGGGATGATGAATCAACTCGTTGACCATGCCATGAAGGTGTTAAACTCAAAATCAAGGCTTAGTATTTTCTGACAAAAAGAGGTTATGTTTGCTTGGAAAACAACATCTTTAAACTTGTATTATCATGAATCCAGGGCTGAAATGTTTGCTTTGTCCCTAAGATTGGAAGACCAATTTTATGAAAGCATTAAGTCCATGCTATTCTTCATCTATTGGAGGTAGCATGAACTTAACTTCGGGATTTTTCTAAAAATTACATTTTAAGATACAAGCAAGCATTTTAATGGAGATATCATGTATAAAATACAGTAGATACAAAGATAAAAATATATTAAACATGCAAACATACAAAGATAACATTTTGACATGAAAATGGGTGACACAAATGCAAGAAGATGACAAATAGGGTGCATGGAGATGATATGAACATGTTTGAACAAAAGAATGGATGTCGGAGTTGTCAAGACGTCATTTTATTTCATGAGACTCCTTAAACACAAGAAAATGTATGAACATACGTAAAACATGTTAAAATGACTATTTAAATATAAGATGGATATGTGAATATGGAAGGAAACATGGAAAAAAAGCATGGACAGAGGCTGTATAATGATAAAAATGAAGTATGATAAGTTAATATATCTAAACAACATCAAGGTGTCAAGAGGGTCATTAAGATCCTAAGACTACCACCACCAAGGCAATAGTGATGCATGAGAGTTTTATGAGGGTTATGGCAGCATGAAGGGCTCACTAAAGTGAAATAGATGATCAAAACAAAAATGTATAGAACAAGGTAGAAAATATACTAGCAAAAGCTTGAACTTTTCTCCTTTTTTAAAGCAATGACTTTAAGCTTAGTTCCTTCCCTCTTTTTGCTATTATTTAGCAAGAAAATGGTGAAAGGAAGAAGTTTTTTGGTAATATAGTTGCTGGTAGGGGGTTTTAAGGATGAAAGTATGTGAAATGTTGAGTTTTTGAATGTGTTTTGGTGGTGGTTTTAGGGAGCTACGGGAATGGAGGTTGGTTAAGGGTGAAAGGCAATAAAACATTTTTTTTTTTGGAGAGTTTTGGAGCAGGAGATTGTTAAAGAGTTCTTGGGAATGGATGGAGCTTTTTGAAATTGCTAGAAAGCTTTTTGAAAATGGCTGAAGGTCTCTCTTCTTTAAGATAGCTGAAAGTCGTATCTAATGCTCTACCCCTGCTTTTAGAAGATAATGTAAGGGTATTTTTGATCTTTCCCTCTTGCACCAAAGGACATCTCCAGCTACTATGTTCAGCTGACTCTCTTCCTATTGGTTTTGCCATGCTAAGCAAGGAGGTAGAAAGGCTATGACAGCTTGCAATTGGAAATATGCCTGCCATACCCTTTTACAACCATATATCTTATGAAAGTGACCTTTGTTATTGATTGTTTGGGCTCCAAAAATTTGTTTGAATTCATTCATGAGCCCATAGTTAAGGTTTGCAATGATTTATGATAGTTCCTTGGTGCAAAAACATGTTTAAATCTAGTTTTCAAAGGTTGAAAAAATGGCTCGAACTAGGCAAAACTGCCTTGGTGTATTGATACAAAACGTGTTGTATTGATACACAAGATACCAATGAGTATCAATACAATAAGCTATGCATTGATACTAAGAGCAAAAAATGTTTCTAGTCTTGAGCCTTAGAGGCCTATATCGATACTCCATGGATTTGTATCGATACTCATGCTTATGTATCCATATATTTTGCCAAATATCACAACTTTAGCTACTGTCAAGGTTTGTATCGATACAACATCTTAGGTATCGATGCCAAACCCTATTGTATCGATACTATATGTGAAAATTCAAGTTTTTAGTGATGCAAAGCCTCGTATCAATACTTGTACACCAATATAACTTGCACGTACTTGTGGCTTCCTGATTTTCCTCAACTTGGTCACAAATAGTGGAAAATTGATCCATGTACTCATCTGAATGACTCCGGTGACACCATGAAAAGTGGCTTTTGATACCTTATTTTTTTATTTTCCTTTAACACGACCTATAGGCATTTCATACCTTCCATAGAATTTTTTTTCATCTGGCGTCGTGTTGCCTAATAGTGCCTGGCGACACAACACTCGGCAGTCGTCTCCCAATTTTTGTTTTATTTTTCAATTTTACCATCATTCACTTGAGTCTTGGGGTGCCCAAAGTGGGTCAGACAAAATGAGGTGTCTACAATCCGCGTTGCAAAATTTAGCAATGAAAGACTTAATTTTGTCACTAATTTGCAATGAATATTTTTACTGCAAAATTCATCGCTAATTTACGGCAAACTATTTTTGTGGAAAAAGTTCATCACAAATTAGCGACAAAATATTTTGCTGCAAATTTTATCGGTTATTAATATTTGTCACAAATAATGGATGAATTTGTTCATCGCAAAAATTATTGGTGTTTAACAATGAAAAAATATGTGGCAAATTAGAAATGACATTAGTGACAAATTTTGTGATGAAAATTTAATGATGAATTTTGCGACTGCCATTATTTAGGGATGAACTTAGCCGTGAATTTTTACTAATTGATGAATATATTTATGATGTCTAGAGTGACAAATTTTGTGACAAACACTATTTAGAGATGAATTTTCCAACAAATTTCTATTAATTTATGAAGATATAATAAAATTATTTCTTTTATTTTTTAATTTTAAAATCTAATTAAGAAGAAAATTAATTTATAAAATTTATATTTAACATTGACTAAGCAGTTAATAATATCAAAATATTATAATAATATCAAAGAACAAAATACATTTAATTAAAACATAAAAAATACTGAATAAAACATTCATTAATAATGAAAATCTCAGATAAAAGCCTTCAAACATGTTGTTTCATCAATAAAATGATTAAGTATGTCATCATCATCACTAATCTCATCATCATTGTGCCACTTATCATTGTGCCCATCACTTTATTGATGAGTAGGAGCGGCAAAGGAGGAACATGATTGTGATTGAGGTTGAGATGTTGTAAAAATGAATTCTGTTCGAAACTCTAGAAATTTATATCGTTCATTGACCTCTCTGATTTCTTCATCTTTCTGTGACTTGAGTGATTTATATTGTTGTTTGACTTCTTTTATTTCTTCTTCTTTTTGTACAATTAGATTTTTCAATTGGCTCAATTCTTGGGTCATTTACTCCTCAATTTGTGTTCTTCTTGAGATAGCCACATTGGTGGATGAAGTTGAAGCAACCTTTGTTGTGTATATCCTTGACAAGGATCCCATCCCAAATATTTTTTCCTCTTTTTAGCCACTTAATGCCTCTACCCACAATGCCATACTATAACTGATAGCTTAGATGAAGCAACACCATCATGACGACTAGAACAAGCTATTAAAAGTTCATCATATTTGTCCTACATTAACAATATACATGAAAATAAATTAACTTTTTATATATAAATACCATAAATATTAAAAGCATTCATGGATTTCATTCTAGTTCCATAAGGTTCAAAGCATCATATTATGCACCTTAGTAGCTTTTGCTTTATCACCACACCATGTCTTATCTTTTTTTTTTGAAATGTTCATTTAAATGTAGCCATATATGTAGGTTTGATCTTCAATTCGGCTGCCTCTAAAATATAAACATAAAATCAGTAATTGAATTAAGTTAACTTACAACATGTTTAACATAATTACCATTCTTTTTCTATGATCGGCGATATTAATGAAGCCTCCAGCATATGTGGTAAACCCTTTACCATATTAGAAGCTCGATTCTTCTTATTGTGTTCACTTCTTTTCTTGCTCTTTTTGATGTCCTAAATTCTTTTTATTTGGGTCTAATTCTCATCTGTAATAAGATTTAGCTTCTGTTGACTTTTTTTTTGCTTTATTCAAAACATTTTGTATGTGATCACCAGCTTTCTTCTTGAAAATTCATTTTACTTCATTCTCATATATTTCATCCCATCTGAACATCTACTGCAATCAATAGAAAAATAACTTACTTTATTTATACTGAACTTAGTTTGTGAGAAAATAGAAGGATAAAACGTACCTAAAACTCATTCCACCATAAATCTTTAACTGTTTTTTGAGTGCTAGAGTAACTGATTCACTGCCCCCTAAATAGTTATCAACTATTTTATTAAGTTGCCTCACAACATACGTAGCATCCGTGAATTTGCAGTCATGTTAGAAACAAAAAATGGTTCTTAGCTATTACCCTTAATTAAAAAAATAAAATACTTACGAATCTCTATATGGACATATCATGGGTCGTCTATCTTCTTTGCTTGTGTTTCCTTCATCATTGTTGCACTGAAGAAGGTGGAATTAAACAAGGTAGAACTAAAGGAGGTGGAACTAAGATAGATTCAGTTCGCATTCGCATGTCTCCAAGTTGTCCCTCAATATGTTGTTCATGGTTAGAGGAAAGGTGTATGTTTTTATGTTGTCCACCGGTGTATAGTTGTTGAGGTTAGATGAAAGAGAAAGGGAAAGGGACGAGGTAGGGATGGGGAAGAGTGAGGAGCCTGCCTTCTTTGTGAAGTTCCACCACGGTTGTGACCTATACGTTTATAAAGACAAGTAAAAAGGTTAGAAAAATATGGAAAAAATATGAACATGTGTTAAGGATATATAATACATTACAATCATAGTTAAACTAAAATACTATCCCTAAAAACATGGCACTCTTTTTTTTCTTTTCTTTATCATACTCCGCTCGGCACTATTTAATTCAAAACCAACTTCATATAAACTAGACACCATCCTCTATTAAAAAGAAATGACAATTTCTTATTCGTTGACTGTAACACCTATTTGCCTTGAAATATAAGATAATGGATTAGAAATCAAAGTTAATGGTTGGACATTGGCACAAATTAAACCGAGAACATCCTCAGCAAGATCTATCATATTGTATACTATATATTAATAAAGGGAAATTTTTTTTTGGTAATTAAGTATAATAACATTAACAAATAGATAAAAAAATAATAATAATAAAAGGAAAAACCCACTACTTGCATGATTCAACTCCCACCACTAGCACCAAATTAATCCACAATCTCTTACTTTGTGCCTTTGTTTTTCTTTTTCCATTTAAATAAAGTCTTATGCTAAAAAATTTGAAAGAAAAAAAAACCATGAATCCTATATTTTCTTTTGTTTTTTTCCATGATTTGATGTGTTCTTCAATTTTAAAAAGGGGTGGGGCAGGCGAAGGGGTCTTGGAGAACTCATGGTAGATGTTAGAGAAGCTTTAACTAATCCTCTTCAGCCTTAATTAAATCAAAACTAATTGTCATGAGTAATTGAACTCAATTATTGAAGAATATAGTTGTCATAATTAAAGGGTTGCTATTTCTTTATAAATATAAATGATTTTGTTAAGATTAGTTTTTATGTTTTTTTAAACATAAATGATTTTGTTAATGATTAACTATTTGTTAAGATTAGTTAAACTGTTATTTATAATAATATTCTTATATTAAATATAGTATTTGATAGATGCATTAAAAATTGTAACTTGTTTAATATGATTATTTTAAAGGGTAACTTAAAAACACTGGTTAACAAAATCCTTATCAATAGTAAGAATCTAAATTTTTATAAACATAGATAAGTTAGTAAAGTGTTCTTATATGGCAATACTAATTTGTTTGAAAGCCTGGAAGATTAATGTAATGAGTTGGAACTTGAAAGGTATTGGAAAACTTTTTTACTAAGTTAATTCCATATATTGGTTTCTAGTGCTTCTGATTTTATAATGATCCAATAAAATTACAATCTCTATTTTCTTTTATTTTTTTCTAAAAATACAATCTGATGTGTTTACTTTTAGGTGCTAGTAGAAAAAAAAAGTTAAATTGTTAAAGTGTTAACCCTATAAATTGCTTGACAGCTAAAACCCAGTCCCATTTGCTTTTTGTGGGTATCTTTGTTTGCTTGCCTTTTATCAATATTACAGTGAATAATGAGTTGACAGATGCTTTATCTAAGAAAACCTTTAAAAACTTTAAATTTTCTATCTTGTTGAGTTTTGCATTAGATTTGATTTTTTTTAGTTTGAAATATACCCAATTATTAATTTACCAAAGGCAAACAACAATACAGATCTATGAAAGTCTCAAAAACATTAAAAAAGATGAAATAAAAAATTAAAGGGAAAAGATAAGAGAAGGAATACACAGATTAAATTATCAGAAAAAATAAAAGAGCAAATCAAAATTAGGGAAAGCAGAAACTGACCATCCTATTGAAATGCAATTGATTTAGCTCAAAGGCTAGTTTTGTTGCAAGAGTGATCTTCCAAATAGAACACGATATGAGGGAGGGGTAGCGAGAAACCATTATAATATGGTATTGCATGAACGTTTTTCCAGGAGCCCCCCTTTTTTTTTGGTTTCTGAAGCTAGAAAACTCGATATAAGAAGATAGTAAAGATAAAATATTATGGACCTTGTAGCGGTGGGCCAACACTAATCAATCAATACCAAAATTAAACAATAATGTCTAATGCATGATTAATAATGTGAAAAGTAAAATTCAATTAAAATATGTGAAAAGTAAGAATATTAAGATTTTATTAAAAAATAACAAATAAAACAAAAAGAAACAAAAATCGTTTTTAATTTTTTTTAGTATGAATTTTAATGAATTCTTTCACTATGGCTTTTTGTTAATCAGAGATTAATTATTTTGACAAAGTTGTGATTAAGACGTGGAAAGTGATTGTGTTTACTAGTCAGGTTCTGGACAAATTATACTTTAATATTGATTAAAGTGCAACTCGGATGCTTCTAATTATTAATTAGGCTTAAAATAATTAGGATTAAATTAATGATTGATTTATATTAGATTATAAGAAAATTACGTTTTTTATTAAAAGAAATTAATAGATATCAAAGATAAAATAGTTTAAAAAATTAATAAATCATCATTAAGGATAAAATATTTAAAGTTTAACATTTAGGATAAAAACAGTATATAAATAAGCTTTTTGGCCCAAACATTTTGGACTCTTAAATTCTGATATGGCTCAAATATCTTTAGCTTTGTTAATCAGCTCAATAGTTGATGTTGGGTTAAGATTTGACTCAATCATCTTTAGGCTAAAATTGATAAGGTTTAATGCAATCTACAATTATGAAAACAAATTTTATTTTATTATCAAAGTTTTTATATTTTATATACAAATTAGTAAAGTAACAG